>JAUZST010039821.1:0-27025 GCA_034779995.1 Parotocinclus haroldoi
ATCCTCCATGGGCGGCCTAGATGTTAAATAGACAAATACTAAATGTATATTAAATTATAGGAAAATAAGTTTAAAATCTATAACAAATTACAATTTAAATTAGTAGCAGAAAAAAAATAATAATTCAAATTATAAAACAAAATTCATTAGAATTCAACATTTCATGTTGAAGTATCCCCTGATTTTTGCAAGAAGTACAGTTTATGCAGTTTTAGTAAATTTGTTGTTCCAAATGCTTTGAGTTGTTCCTACTAGACCACACACTGAGGTATCTTGTACAGTAAACAGATGTAACCAGCAGACCCTTTAAGGTACAAGGTGAATCCTCCACAGACTGGACATTCGACAACCCATCTCTAAATCAATCTCTAAATCTGGAGGCCAGGTAACACCTTGCATTGTTTGTTATTTTAATCATGTCATCCCAGTGTGGCAAGGAGCATTCACCTATGGGAAGAGACACTTTGCACTGTGAAATATCAATGCTATGCAGTGTACCTGGTCCATAACAAAATTTAGGTAGCGGTTCAATTCGCATCAACATGAATGCCTGAGCCAAGGTTTCCCACCCTCCTCTGGCGTAACTTTCTCTCACGTTGCCTCCTGGTTCCATTACCACCCTAGATAAACGGTACAAAGACATGCTGACACACTACAGCTTGCCTATGAGTTTGATGCTTACCACTGCTCATCAGGAGCCTCCTTCAAATTTTGCAGTTTCAGAGATACACTGACCCTGCCATCGGACCGTAATGATTTAGAGCTCTTTAAAGTTGCTAAGGGTTTTTGCATCCATGACATACAGTATAAGATCCTGTTTGCTTAAAAGCTACAACTCCAAATAAAACAAAGTAAAACACAGAATGTTACATTACCTCTGACTTTTATTTCATTGCAGACAATATGAACTAGTGTAATCGTTAAACTGACTTCCAACAGATACTGTGCTCATTTTACTCTGAAGCTCTTTAGATAAACATATCCAAACATTTATATATTAATAAAACACAAACCATGATACTATTCATTTAGTTAATTTATTAATTATTGTTTATGGACTACATCATACAGAATAGAATACAGAATAGAATGCCTGTCACTATACACATGTACAATGAGATTAAAAGTAGTATTTACATTCTAAAAATAAGTTTTACTATTGTATTATACTGTATATTGCCTTTGTGTTTTTACCAGCAAAAGGATACAGATCTCCTCAAAGCAGACCAACTGCCAGTATCTCACATATAATATATATATATAATGAGGACATGGACAGAAAAGACCACTTCCACAACATAAAAAACCTTCTACGCGGTTCATGTAGATTAAATTATGGAATGATATTTCTATTCATATTAACCAAGGAAAACAATCCAGATCCATTCTTGACTAAAATCGTTTTCCTCCATGTTAGCTATAGCTTGTTTAATGCTGATACACAAGACATTTAGGAAAGGATTTACATATTTCTACCTCTACAGTGCACAATATTATTTGACAAACAAAGCTGGAGGAATTTCAGTTCGTAAAGACCAAGGGCACAAGCCTAAACTAAAGACCTGTGACCTCCAATCCCTCAGACAGCACTGCATCAAGGACCCCTAATCATCAGTACTGATATAAATGGCCAAGAAAACTGGAATCTACAACAGAATTGAGAATGAGGGGCATGACATGACTGTAACACTGCTGATGATGCCAGACACAGTGGTTTGAGTAATTTAGAAACTGCTGATCTTCCGGGATTTTCACACACAACAGCCTGTAGAGTTTACACATAAAGATGTGAAAAAGCATGTAGTGAGCTGCAGTTCTGAGGGATCTGTTCATAAAGGTTGTCAGAGGAGAATGGCCAGACTGGTATAAGTTAAAGGGAAAGCCGTTCTTTGAGCAGATGGATGACAGAAGACATACATACATATATACACACACACACACACACACACACACACACACACACACACACACACACATTACATACATACATACATACATAGTATTTATCCACTGATATACATTACCATTCCCTGCTTTATAGTCATACGACCAACAAAGGCTACAAAAGCTACCAAAAAAAAAACAAGCACAATCTTTGATGCTTCAGTTATGCACATTCCACTTTGTGATGGCTACAGCATTTCTATTTTTGATAGCCATTTACCACAAAATGTTTACTCATCAGATAATAGATCTCAATTGAGTATGAAAAACAAATGACTGGAAAGTGGGAGGAGATTTTACACATATCACTTTCGAAAGACAATAACTAATGAAATTTGGTCAGTATTAGTAGGTGCATACCAAGATGTAAGTTGATTTTTGGTAATCCTTTCTTGCAACTATATACACAAAATATATATGTAACTCTGAAGCACTGGTAGGGCAGGGAAATGATTTAAAAATGTATCGAAACCAACTGACATCATCTTGCTCATGTCGATTATTTAGGTTTTAAAATGTAATGCATTCCCACTGTGTGTTTATAAACACTACACAATATAAAAAAAGATTCAAGTTGGAAAGAAATAAAAGATGCAAATCACAAAGGATAAAAGTTGGTTGAAAATATTCAATATATAATAGTAGTTCATCCTTATTTTATGTTATTTTAAAATCACAACAATATGCATTCCCCCATTAGATAAAAATACCCCAATTTTAATACCTCAGAAATTTTACAGTACACACCTTGTCAATGATCTATGTGGGCAAAAACAATTTGAAAAAAAAACCTAAATATGTTCATTAATCATAAATATGGTTAAAGTGTTTATTTATTATATATTTATGATACAGTTATGATATTAACTGAGGTCATCCAGCACCTAGTACCGGTTGGTAACCTTTAACGTCCATCCATACAACATCCATTTGCTTTGATAGATTAAATCATAATAGGAAATGAAAAAATTTGTCTTTTAACTCCTGATGCTGTTCATCTCAGCATTACCTCTGTCATTCACTAAAAAGATTACTACCATACCGGACATTCTAGCCCACGTTTGGACTAGAGACTATTTTAACTTGGTTGATGTGTTTAGAGACTTTTGTGTAACGTACCCATGTTTCTGTAAGTGCTTTTCCAATTGTAGGTCCCAGTTTGTTTGTCCCTCCACTACCAGTATATTCTCTCTAACCTATAAATACATTAACTGGTTCACATTCACTAGTTGAGTCTCTGTTTCATCTAGCTGATCTTTTGTGTTATTCGTTTGCACCGGACCGTTCTGGTGAAATTACGCCCTTACACCCCTTTTATACTACAGTCAACTCTGATTGGAAGCTTTTTATGAACCACAGCAAGTAAGCATGAAGTGGCAAGATAGGAAAATCCCACAGACAAACCCAAATCCTAACAATTCAGGATTTAAATTTCAGAGTAGAATCTGTTAATACAAATGTTGTACAAGCTCCTGTATGTGTCCCAATACTTTTGTCCTTATAGTGTACCGAGTTTGGATTAGCAACTGCATCGTAGAAAGCTGCCTACAGAAGCAGCATATGAGGCATAACTGAGCATGTTGAGTCATGTCATTAACCACAATAATGGCTAATTATTCTCTTAGAACGGCGAACAAAATAACTTTCAAGATATATCCAGAGCAAAACCGAGAATAGACAAAAAGCTTGCCCTCTAACAGACAGAACACACACACACATGCTGAGAGAGACAGTAACGGAAAGAGAACACAAGATTAAATAAGAACCAGCAACAAAAATGCATGACAAACCTGAAACTGACACACGGTGCTACAGTTAAACATAAGTGGTCTCTGCATTACCGACAGCTACTCAGAAATGCCTGCATTGCTGGCAGGCTGCCAGCAGCAACTGAATGAACTCAGTGCCCCAAAAATGGGGTCACATGGTCTGCTGAAGCTTCAAGGCCTCCACCCACTCGCTTGTGCTCTCCAATCATTCATCATTCCAGTTCTGGCTGCAAGGGGCCAGTCCCATTCAATGTAAATCAGTGCCTCATGGCTGAGAGACTAACTATGTCCTTGTGGAATACATCTCCAACATCACCACTACAAGGCAGAATTTTGGAGGCAAAAATGAGTCATCGGTAGTTTTAAGATCTGAAGTAGAGATAGGTGAATCATACTAAGGAGAAAGTACTAGAAGATCGTGTTCAAGTGTAGACTACACCATTTTATTCTTTTTCACAGTGAGCAACTTACAGGTACTCTCCGTTTGATTTTACAAACAATGGGCAGAAGCCATACTATGAGGTAGAAATTTTTCCAGGTCAGAGAGACGCAGTAACAATGCTCTCCCGCTAGGACCTCAGTCAGCAGTCCATGCCATTGGGCGTTATGTGCAGAGTGCTGAATGCTGGGAAATTAAGTTAGGAAAAGCCAACTTTAGATTTGTACTTTCGATACAATATTTATTACATTACCTGAGATATGAATAATGAATAATAAGATAGTCTTTATAGCAATTACCTTACCCAACTAGAGTGATTTAAGCATTTTAAGGCAATTTTATGGAGATGTTAGTGTAAGAGACGCATGAGCGAGGGTGAGACATAGTGAGAGTGATAAGCGTTGGGAATCGCAGAGAGGAAAAGCCTTGGTCCCAGTTGAACTTAAACATCTAATTCAGGCTGTGCTATGATCTAAAAAGTACGTATTAAACTCTGACATTTTTGTTAAATTCAATTTACGACTGATTTGTTGGAACCTATCTTCATTGTAAATCTGGGTGTACCTGTACTTGGTAAAGTTGGATGACAAGCAATCTCTGTTTCAGCAACAGGTTCATTTGCATGACTATTAAATTAGTTTACAGCCACCACCAGGAATGATTGACCATGCTCTGCTCGGACACTACAACACAATTACCTAGTTTGTAGACAGTGACGTACAGCCTGTAGTCAAACCACGGGCAAAAACAGTGCAGGATAAACAACTAGCACATGTTTTCATGGTCAGGGTGCAAACAGAGGCCAGTAAAAAGGTGCCGGAAAAACCCATTCCAACCACTCATTTTGATGGAATTTCCATCAAACATATTGACCCCATTTCCACTTAGTCATGAACTTTCTGTCTTGATTGTATCCTAGTAAGATTTTAACCATGTGTACTTAGACTTAATACATTCAAATCAGATGGCCGTGTCTCGCATGATATGGAAATCAGCTCGTAACGCTGGAACACCCGTTTCTTGTTGTTTACAGATTAGATATTTGCTGGGTCAAACACCACAAAAATAGATCATCCTTTTGTTTTATTAAGTTAAAAGGAACATTTAAAAAATGATGGCCGTCACAAGTGATGCTGTGCTGCCCAGATTAATTTGGGCACAAGACAGCAAATTGAAGTGACCGTATCGCAGTTTATTTTGTTTTCCATCCACCCTGCTAAATGAAAATTGATTTCTTTAGTGCCATATCAGAAAGTATTGAGTGGATTATGCCAATCGGACGCATCCTGAAGAGACAGATGGCTTTACACTTGTTTAGTATGCATACAAAGCACTTCCTGAAGAGGTTTAGCAATCAGATTCTATTAAATATAAACGTGTCTTGAGTGCATTTACACACACTGTCCTGATATTCAGTATAAAAGAAACAAGTGTACAAACGGGGTCATTGTCTGAATAACAGGTTCATTAAGCCATCCATAAACCTTTATCACCAAATGACCAATGATGCACCTTGAGGCAGTGCATGTCATAAATATGGTATTTAACACACAAATTCAAAAAGTACAATATTTTAATTGTATCTTAAATGTCTGAAAGGCATGTGCATGCTTGAGCCTGTAAGAATGTCTGAATTTAGCAAATGAGCACCTGATAAAACCTGTCCTGTATCTCTACTTCACATCGCAATGACAGAAAACTAGTATGAGCGAATACTTGTGGCACCTGCTGACAAAAAAAGAGAATCACAGTCTTAAAAGACAAGGGGGAAAAAACTGGTATTATTATTATTGTTTCAAATAAAACACTACATGCAAAGCACCTGAACTACTATCCTGTTTCACAGAGCATAACGCAATAAAAGCGTTAAACGACGCAAACCTCTAGATCTTCCATGATTATTGCTACACATGTAGCCCGAAGAGGTCAAGCTATGCACCAAAACTGTTGTCAAAAGTTGCCAGACAGATTTGGGCATTTTGATGTTGTGGTTTGAAAGACCATTCATAGAAGTGAATATTAGAAGAAACATTCAGTCACGCCATCGCTACGCCTTATTGGAATCAGAGCAAGTGAAGGCCAGTCACATGACAAGCTTAGGAGCATTAGGATCCTATTTGGTTCAATTTTTAGACCTGAATCCTGAGGCATGCCTACCAAGCGAGGACTCACACAATAAACCCTGTGTGTGGGCATATTTTAAGCAGCATTCCTGGGATTCTGTAGATCAATGACGGCACATTTGCGTCAGCAAGACCCGGAGGAACCTGAAGACCTTTCACATGGTAATGGATAAGAAAAGAGAATAACCAGTACAGGACAGAGAAAGTGTCCAGCATCTTTAAGTCATAAAGTGAGGCAGTGGTAAACAAACACCAGCCTGTATACCAAGCCACCGCTTTAGATAGCTATTTAAAACAAAACACCACTCATTATCTCCTATATTGGGCCTGGTGTTGGGATAAGGATTGGGATAAACTGAAAGGTAAGTAAGAAGAAGATTGCGCTCCTCCTACAGTCAAAACAGACAATGTTCAAAGGCTAACAACGTGGGAGTAAACATATGACGACTTCCAAATGGCTCCCTGTTCCCTATACAAGCGCCCTCTTTGCTTATTAATAATAATGGTTTCCACGTCCTTTTCTGTGTACTGTACGTACCACTAGATAGCAGTTTGGGATACAACCACTGGAAGATAAATCACCTTAAACACTACTTTTGGCGGTTGTGCCCGACTGGACGAGAGAGGAAAAAACAAAAAAGCAACCAATTCAGCCTACTTTGGGTTACTTTTTTTTAGAAACTAGTATATACAAAATGCAACCATTTTAGGTAAAGCAGTTACCGAAGCTAGCGGCGATAGTTGAACAAAAAGTAGGCCTGAAGCGTCCACGCGGCGGTCAGCTCGAGCCGAGAGGACACAATGTAGCAAAATGACAGATCAATAAACCATCCGGATCGCCTTCAGCTTCGCGGAGACACGCGCTGTTCCGGTTTACACACTTCTGTTTTTATAGCTTCACTTCTACACACGTACAGACAGACGGGCTCTTAATTATTCCGCGCAATTACATCAATATAAGCAGTAGACATATATGAGTCAGAGGCCTGTACCGGAGCAGACAGAGTGAGAACCGCATCCTATACAACACGACGAGACCTTCCCTCTGTTTAACTGTCGGGTGTGTACTCAGCGCGAAAATAAGGGGGAAACCGTCTTACCTGGTCAACAGATTAAAAATGTCTCCGGAACATTGCCTTAGGTAGCGTCAGGCGATTTTTGCTGGTAGTTAAATCCCACAGAAAAAGGCCAGGTAAAGTGTTTTCATTTACCCCGCTCCCCTTTTGCCTTTGCTCCACTACGCCTCCCAAACGGCACTGTGGCTGCAGCACTGCTTCTCATCCACCCCGCGGTCCTAGCGCCGTCTCGTACACGTCTGTCCACACAGGCCAGTTGAGTTCAGTGTTCATTTTCATGTTTTTAATAACTGTTTATTTTAATTAATATTCAATTTAAATATTTAGTAAATACTAGTCTAACTGGTTAATATCCATATAAAAATGTTTTTCATTGTACACTCCTGAGCACAAAAATGGGCCAAAGCTAAAATACACAATTTTAAGCTTTTAAGACTAGACAGGCAATAACTACAGGAATGCAAAGCTTTATGACCACATTACATACATTACATTACATACAAAACATCATACATACATACAGCCTAAATGCATCACTCCCTCCGGTAAACACAATGGTTCTTCAGTTACAGGCACACATTAATGATCACACACACTGAAAAACCAAAATATAAACGGGCTCTTTGGAATATAAACATAAATAAACATTCTGGCTGCACACAATCAAGAGTGAATGAGTCCACTTGAAGGAATACAATAATTCATTAAATATCTAAATATAATATAATAATATAATAAATATCTAAAATAATTTTAAGCACAGGCAATGGAGTATCACCTTAAACCTATAAACACTATAAACCTTTAAGTAGGTAAATCCAGCACAGTGCTACTATTAGGAAGTCACTTTTAGATACATGTGGGGCACAGCTTAGTACAGACTTCTCCATTTCACGTCATTGCTCGTGTCCATGTTAGGAAAATGTACATGCGCTATTACATAGATGTCATTTCTACGTATGCATGTAGTTATTGCAAAGTAAATCAATATTCATGAAAATCAATTCAATTTTTAAAAATGTAAACAACACTTTAAGGTATTACATCATATTTATGGTGGTAAACATATGCATGCTAAAAATGAGAAAATTTGCCCAGTAATTTGTTTACATGTGGAGTTAAAAGACTTCTATTATAATCTATTATAATTGTGAGTGGGTATTGGCTGCATGGTTGTTAAATAACACATGACCTGGAATGACCATAGGAAACTTTGCATGCTGGTTTGAAATATAATACAGAACAACAGTGCATTTCTTTTGTTAAAGTAAGCCATAGTAATGTCAGAAAGACAATAATAATTTTTTTGAGTTTTTATCATTATTTATTTATAGACAAAATTAAGCGTATATTACAAGTTTACATTTTTGATTTGTGCACTTCATGCAGACTCGCATGCAGCTAGGCTACTCGCAGACAACACATCTAACTTTGACCTGCTCCACAAATTGCTTTATGGCATCGGCGCAGTGGCCAGCACGGTTGCCCTACAGCTCCAATGTCCCAATGTGGTTCAATCCCAACCTCAGACACCGTCTGGAAACCTCATGTCCTCCAACGTATCCATGCGGGTTTGTTGGGTGCTCCTGTTTCCTCCCACATTCAAAAGACATACATTCGATTATGCTAAATTGACCTGCTGTGAATGTGACTATGACTAGTTTCCACATAACATTATGTTATGTGTAATTCCCCTGACATCTACTAACTGCTTTCGATTCTTTGCAATCTGCTGTTGTGGAAATTTGTTTGCTAATTTTAGAATGATGCTACACTATTGCTTCATTTGGTAAATCAGAAACATGAAATTTTTACCAGATGTTTTTTGAGGTAAACAGTAGCCATGTTATGTTAACAGTAGCCATGAATGTCATGGTAACAATGGACTATTGCGGTTGTAAAAACAGCTGGCTTGGGGAAATGAGACGCCTTTCAAGATATAAATGTTCAGAACCTTTTCGTCCTTCGTAAATATTGATTTCATAACAATATCAGTCTTTAATATGCTATAATATGACTACCACAATGAATATCCTTTACATATATAGCATTGTTCATGTTGAGGCCAAAATCTTAGTTTGTTAATTCAAACCTTGAGTCCTTGAGGAAACATCATAATCAAACATACCTCATAATCAAGAGGTATGTTAACTGAATCAAAATACACAGGAACTATGAATAGGCCAGGCTACACAACCAGGTTTTTTTTTTTTTTTTATCTTTATTCCTTGTGTTCCTAATGTAAATCTAAAACAATTTCCCAGAGATCATAATAAAATGTTTTACAAACTGAGCTATAAACGATCATAGCGATTAACCAAAGGCCTGTCTCAGCTTTTCAGTGCTGAGGATGTGCTAAACTGCCTTAGGGCATCAGTAAGTCAGTTATCATCCATACATTCATTTCTATACACACTAAATCCAATTTATGGCTTCAGGGGTGGGAAGTTTTGCTAGGGCTGAGCCTATCCAACAGCACAGGGTGCGATACTAGAACCAACATTGTGCACATTCACATAAACGCACACATGCATACATTCATACATAGTGACATTAAATCATACTGGGACACATTAGAGCCAATGCATGTCTTTGGAACGCAGGATGCACCCAGTACCTGTAGGAAATCTATGGAGACACTGGGAGAATATGCAAATTCCAGCAAGTCCAATAAGCCAGGTAGACTTTATCCTCATTATTAGGAGCATGCAGTCAATGTTTCACATACATTTCAACCAAGAAACCCAAGAAAGACAGGGTTCATATGGTATATTTTCATTTCTAACTTACGTTGTATTAAAGAAACTGCAAAGCCGCCAGTTAACACGATATCACAGTAGTTCCGTCTAGACCTTATAACAGAGCAGAGCCAGTGCTATTGGTGATCATCACAATTACTGGTGATCAGTCAAATAATGTAAACACAAACAACTAATTATGAAGCCAACCATGAGCCAATAAGTGCATGAATCCTCAGGGAATGAAATTAAAACATACCAGTCAACAGTGACATAAAACTTTACACTTAACGACCCTCAGTGTCACACAACACCAAATAAAAGTCCAGATTGCTCTAAGACCATCTGCTGTGTTTCTTCCGAGAGAAGTGCTTATGCTGTTCTATTTCTTGACACATCACAAATAAAGAGAAACCCTTCTGTTTTCTGATCATATGGGGTGCCAACTCCATGCAGAGCTTTCAGTGTGCTAGAAATGTCTCTATAAATGTTTTGCCTCCATCATATTTTCCCTCAGTCAATGTGTGAAACTAAAATGTTCTTAATTTGGTCATAGTCAAGATTTACTTAGGCTTTTGTCATTGATCATTTG
The DNA here is from genome assembly GCA_034779995.1 of Parotocinclus haroldoi. Lineage (NCBI taxonomy): Eukaryota > Metazoa > Chordata > Actinopteri > Siluriformes > Loricariidae > Parotocinclus > Parotocinclus haroldoi. Next base: position 10,682 of record JAUZST010039821.1, read on the forward strand.
TATTAGTAACTTTGCTGATAAGATTTACATTTCTAATACTGATATATCATTGTTTACGTGCAGAGGTAACACAATTGCGCAGCTACAGTGTCCGCTGTTAGATCCTGACCACGATATTTGCATGTCCTCCCTGTGTCCATGTGGGTTCACTCCAGGTACCCCCTACATCGCAAACACATGCATATAAGGTTCATTGGTGTATCTAAAGTGCCCTAGTGTGTGAGTATGTGTATGAGTGTGTGTGCCCTATGATGGATTGAGGCCCTTTCTAAGGTTGTTCCTACTTTGCCTCCTGTGCTGCCGTCTGGACACCCAGTCTCCCGCAACCTTGACCAGGATAAAGTAAATAAGAAAATGAATGACTTTCAGTTCACCAATATTTTTGCAGGTTTTGCAGTTCTGCAGAGTGAAACCTATATTTTTACGCAAGAAATAACACGTTGTTTTGTGACGGTGTGTTAGTTAAAATGTTCTTTGAATCAGTGCCTTCATACATTTGTACTGAAGAAGGTTAAGATTGGATCCTACACAAACAAGGAACAAGGTAAGACTATGCCCTGAATTGGATGCCAGTCTCAGTGTATCACTAATACACCAGTAAATTCGCCCATTCTCACTCAGTAACACCTAGGAAGAAAAAATACTGTAAATGTAAAAATGTAAACAAAAAAACAGCTTTGTCCTTGCATAGCACGTTCCTTAATCTTGCTCTGGCGCTCTTTCAGACAGCAAAGGTTTACTCTTGGCACACATACCATGTAGGTCAATTAGAAAGTCTCTTTCTAATGGTAAATGCATGCACTTTGACATTCACAGTGCCAAGCTTTATTTACATATCCTGTGATGGAATTTTGGTGTTTTTAGAGACTTCTTTTAGCATGTTAAATTGGCAATGGTTTGAAATCTTTTCCACTTCGTAATAAGATTGATTTCCAATATTTTGGTAATCTTCAAGGGGTGTTGGTGATTTCCACTCCAGCCTGTGTGTAGGTTACATGTTCTCTCCATGTTTATGTGGGTTTCCTACAGGTATAGGGGGTGAGGGTGGTCAACTGGTCTCTCTATTGTGTCCCAGTATGAGTGAATGTGTGCGTATATGTGCTCTATGATGGATTGTCACCCTTTCTAGTGGGGTGTCCCACTCATGTCATCCCATTTTCTCAAACTACTTTTAGTAAGCCTGTATGAAAACAATGCATTAGTTTGCCAATTTACTCTCTAATGATATTACAGGATAAAGCAACAATGTTGGTGATATTTGGTGTTAGTACAGCTTTTGAGGTAGATAATACAAACCTACACACAGGTCACACACACAAGGAGACATATTGATTATGTGTTGTACAAAACACAGTAGTCCAGTCCATACTGGCAATGAAGGTGCAACTAGGAATTCTGTTATTTGCTGGTTGTCAAGAAGAATTAACTGTCCAAAAGAAACAATCATTTTACCCTGTCTCTTGAAATACTTGAGGTTCAGAAGTTGAAAGCGATGGTAGATCACAAACTTTGGCTCATAAACAGTTTTTTAGATCCCATTTCAGTGAGCTGCTATGTGATCCAAGAAATTTTAATGACTTTGTGTTATCAGTGGCTGTTTGCAAGCTTTGTGGTTCTAGCTATATTAAGAAGGCGGCGTTTGTTCCTGTGATCTTGGGAGTGATGAGAAAGAGGTCACTGCTGTCACACATATTTACAGTAGTGGGCCACCTGCTGTCTGTAGGGTAATTCATGATATCAGACTGACATGGCTGTATCATTGTATCATATGCATATTTGAAGCACTGAGCTGTGTTAACTCATCAGTTACTTTGTTAAAAAAATGACACACAGTAGTTATACTCAATACAGGGATATATTTACATTTTCACTTTTTATTTCACTTTTTTTTAAAGACTTCAGATGACAAAATGTTAACACAACATTTTAACATTGTCATATATTGGCATTGTTTAACGGAAAATATTTTCATGTTAAAAATTATGAAAAAGTCAAAACACTTCATGGGGTATTAAAAGTACATTTCATTCTGGAATAATTCAGTCTTTATTGAGGAAAATGCTGTTGATATAAACTCGCGAATTAACTGGTGAATTAGGGGTGGGTGCGATATTCTGTCCTAACAATTAAATGTATTTTCTCGATAAGCGATATTAATCACAGAACAACCTCATGATGCTCAGAGAAGCATCATGATAACAAAATGTATCACAATATGATCAAATATTATCACCAATACGGTGAATTAACTGGAATTAATAACTAGCAGTGATAGTGCCTTAAGTTGTGTCTCTAAAGCGGCTCTAAAGTGGGTAAATGAAGGTATGTGCTTTTTGTTGGATTGCTGCCCTGTCTAGTGTTGTTCCTGCCTTGCACCCTGTGCTGCTGGCTAGGCACAGCTCTGCCATAACCCTGTCCCTGACCCTTGTTCTCACCAAAATGGTTACTCCTAACTGGCTGAACTGTGACCTTGTTTAATTTATAATTATAATAAATATATAATAGGAAATTCAAATCTGTAATTCAATTCCGGATGTTGCTCTATAAACAACCAATCAACGCAGTGTACTCACATTTAGGGAGCAGACATGCACAATTTCTCGTGGTAATAATCTGTACATTTACAGTAGTGTGACTAGGGTAACGTCTGGTCAACGACAGTTTTGGTTAACGACCTGTTTTACAGAACATGCAGTCATTAAACGGTGCGTACCTGTAATTATATCATATGTACTTATACCTATAGTACATGTTACATTTAGAGGCAATGTAAGAGAGACATTTTATCAGCAAAACTGCGACGGATCCAAGGATTAAGGATTAACAAAAAGCCTGCCTCACCTGAGCAAAGTGGGCTATACTGCTGTAGGAGATCAGTAAGACATGCAGTCGTATATTCAGGGTTTTAAGTGTCATTAGTAGGACTGTGTATGCAGTGAAATATTGAAATACAATCAGTTTAAACCAAGAAAAAGCAATTTAATACACTAACTTTAGTTTCCTGGTATGGGCAGTCAGTCATGAGTACATTAAAAATAGTCCAACCTAAAGGTTATAAATGCAATGGCAAGGCTCTCCGCAACTTACTAAGGAGACCAGGAGATCATCGGTCATATTTTGACTAATATTTTGAATAATCTCTTTATTAGAGCCTGAAATCATTAATCCAGTGTTTTTCTTTGACAGAGGCTTTCCACTGCTATAGTATCTGTGCTACAAATCTCGTTAAACTGTATAACTACAATATCTCACAAAAGTGAGTACACCCCTTACATTTTTGTAACTTATTTATATTTTCTCATGGAACAACAACTGAACATATGACACTTTGTTACAATGTAAACTTGTCAGTCTACAGCTTGTATAACCATGTAAATTTTATGTGCCCTCAGAATAACACACAGAAATTAATGTCTAAACAAAAGTATATCACAAAAATGTTTGTAAAATATATACAAAAATCATATCCAGATGTTGGCTTTTGAAATTTGATGTAGGAGTGCTGCTAGCATTGGGGTGGGTTCAACCTCACAGTACTCAGCTGCACACTGTATTCAAATTTGTCTGCATGGCTGTTGTTCCAGAAGGAAGCCTCTTCTAAAGATGCTGCACAAGAAAGTCTGCAAACAGTTTGCTGAAGACAAGCAGACTTAGGACATGGATTACTGGAACCGTGTCCTGTGGTCTGATGAGACCGAGATGAATGTGTGTGTGTGTTGTCTACAGTCAAGCATGGTGGTGGGAATGTTATGGTTTGGGGCTGCATAAGTGATGCCGGCTGTTGGGAGCTACAGTCCATTCAGGGAACCATGAGTGCCAACATGTACTGTGACCTACTGACATACTCCTTTCGGAAACTGGGCCACAGGGTAGTATTCCAAAATGATAACAACCCCAAACACACCTCCAGGATGACCACTGTCTATAGAAACTGAGGTTAAAGGTCAAGAATGGGTTCAGACCTAAAACCTATTGAGCATCAGTGGAGGAGTGCAAGGTTTCTAACATCCACCAGCTCTGTGATGTCGTTATAGAGGAGTGGAAGAGGATTCCAGTGGCAACCTGTGAAGCTCTAATGAACTCCATGCCCAAAAAAGTTAAGGCAGCGCTGGAAAATAATGGTGGTAACACAAAATATTGAGGCTTTGGGCAAAGGTCACAGCAAATTTACACTGCTACACAAGCTGTAGACTGACTACTTTATATTATATTAAAGTCTCATATCTTCATTGTTGCCCCATGAAAAGATATAATAAAATGTTACAAACATTTGCGGTGTGGGTTTTGTGAGACATTTTATGTATCTTCAACATAAACACTCAAGCCAGTTTTGCAGATTACGTGTCCCATGTACTCTAAACAAACTGGACATAATAAGGGTTTTGAAGAGCTCTAGAAATGCGAGTTGACAACTCTAACCACTACACCACCATGCTTCCGTGCACTCTTTTTGTCACTGCAAATTCTCTATTGACACTAACAATATTGGCAACAAGCTGTCAAATAGGATCTATACCAGACAAAACCTTGTTTATCCAAACAAGCCATGTTTTTCAGCCTGGTGTCAAATGCTACACTTTGTGTAACAGTATCAAAACAGAAACACAACCATAACCATGAAGTTGCAGATCATCAGTCACTTCAGTGAGTACTGGTTCTGTATTATGATGCTTCCTGAAGCTGTCATGCTTATCACTCCTACTTACAACCAACAGAGCTCTTGGCCAATTATTTCCATTCAAAAACATTTCTCAAAAATGTATACCAACAAATGAATTATTCAAATGGTATACTGCTACACTTGCATTTGTCAGTCCATAATAGTCTTTTCCACTGCTCTTTAATCTTTGTGAGATTCACCCTTCTCCCCTTCTTGTCTGCGGTTTCTTGTCTGCTACCCTTTCAAAAAGATTGTACATGGGTCAACTTAGCCTTCCAGTAAAGTGTCTGCTTTTGCTCAAGTGTGTGCTGTGGGAGGAAACCTGAAGTAGACCCATTCATTCATCCGTTCAATATCTTCCGCTTAATCCACACGTGGTCGCGGGCCAGTTGGTGCCCACCTTTCAACTCTGGGTATAAGAAACAATCCTATAGGGGGGTAGCCAATCCATCCTGTTGTGACAGTCACGCATACAGACTACACACTAAGGGCCACTTTAGAGACACCAATTAACCGAACACGCATGTCTTTGGACTGTGGGTGGAAACCGGAGTACCCAGAGTAAACCCACGCAGACTTGGCGAGGACATGCAGACTCCACACAGAAAGGACCCAGGCCGCTCCACCCTGGGATTAAACCCACAACATGCTTGCTGTGAGGCAGCGGAGCTACCCACCAAGCCACTGTGCTACCCAAGTAAACTCAACCACTGCTATTACAATTATTCTAATCTAATGATGGTATAAGACTTTTGTACAGGACTGTATTTAAGCTACCAGTCTTTAATACCATACACAGACTTTTATGGCTTCTGCTTAGAGGTGGACGATATGATAAAAATATTCTATCATGATAATTGATCATGATACATGATCACGAAACATGATTGCAAACAAAATGCAGTTGGTCAGTGCTCTTTAAACACTGACAATACCCTTGGTATGCTTAAAAAGTCATACCCTGTATCACAATAACAAATTATCACAATACGATACAATATCATCATATTGCTCACCGCTACTACTGACATTTATGTTCGGCCACCTTCACAGAGCAGACCTAAGTGCCACAAAGCTGTTCATGTCACAAAAGTTAGGCATAGTGAGGTTGTAGTTACATAATTTGATTTATAGCCATAATCGAATCATCACAAACCTTTAAACATTGAGAGTACCTACAACTGCTACTTACATTAATGCACTTTATACACTTGTAAGGAACAACAAAACTACTTTCATTAGTACCTCTGTTGACACCGTGTTCATGCACAGTTCATAGACTTAAAATAATCAGATCAAAGGAATTCTCACAATTCATGAATAATTCCAGTTGATGAAAAAGAAAACCGTATGACAACACACTGCTAAAACAATTCAGTGTTTTATCTTTTGATTAACCCAAGTTTATCAATTGGCTAAATGGAGGGATCTACTAAAGTATAAATCTACAGCTTCCACAAGATGAGAGAGCAAAACACAAACAAAAGCTAGAGATTGTGGGAGAAACTTTGTTTTGAACATTGTCAGATCAGGACTTTATAGTAGCCAATAACTTTATTGTCAGTTTATTGCGCAGCACACATCCATACTCAGCCACTCACACTGGGCCACTTTAGATACCAACTAACCTATTACGTCTTACATCATCATTCCTTTTAACACCATTTAATAAGCGTTTGGGAACTAAGGGCACTAATTGTTGAAGCTTTGGAGAAGGAATTCTTTCCCACTCTTGCTTGATGTACAACGTCAGTTGCTCAACAGTCCGAGGTCTCAGTTGTCTTTTTTTGTATTTTACGTTTCATAATGTGCCACGCATTTTTAATGATTAGTCAAGTCTGGACTGCAGACAGGCCAGTCTAGTAACGTACTCTTTTACTACGAAGCCACGCTTGGTATTGTCTTGTTGAGATAAAAAGGGTCGTCCCGAAAAAAGACGTTGCTTGTATGGCAGCATATGTTGCTCCTAAACCTGTATGTACCTTCCAGCATTAGTGGTGCCTTCACAGATGTGCACGTTACCCATGCCATGTGCACTAACACACTCTCATATAATCAGAGATGCTGGCTTTGGAACTTTGCACTGATAACAATCCAGGCAGTTCTTTTCCTCTTTGGCCTGGAAGACACGACATCCATGCTTTCCAAAAATAATTTGAAATGTGAACTCGTCAGACCACAGGACACTTTTCACTTTGCGTCAGTCCGTCTTAGATAAACTCGAGCCCAGGGAAGGCGGTGCTGTTTCTGGCTGTTGTTGGCTTTATCTGGCTATATATGGATTTCATTTTGCATGGTAGAGTTTTAACTTGTACTTGTAGATGGAGCAACAAACTGTTTTCACTGACAATGGTTTTCTCAAGTGTTCCTGAGCCCATGTGATAATATCATTACAGAATGATGTCAGTTTTTAATGCAGTGCCACCTGAGGGATCAAAGTTCATGGGCATTTAATGTTGGTTTTCGGTCGTGGTGCTTACTTGCAGAAATTTCACCAGATTCTATTCATCTTTTGACAATATTATGGACTGTAGATGATGAAATCCCTATGAAATTCCTTGCAATTGCATGGGAAATGTTGTTCTTAAACTGTTGGACTATTTACTCATGCAGCTGTTCATAAAGTGGTGAACGTCGCCCCATCCTTGCTTGTGAATGACTGAGCCTTTCGGGGATGCTCCCTTTATACCCAATCATTACATTCACCTGTGGAATGTTCCAAACAGGTAATTTTTAAGCTTTCCTCAACTTTCTTTTAATGCCCCTGTCCCAACTCCAATTCATTCCAAATTAATTCATATTTACAAAAAACAATAAAATATATCCATTTGAACATGAACTATTTTGTTTTTGTAGTGTATTCAATTGAATATAGATTGTAAAGGATTTGCAAATTTGCTGTTTTTATTTATGATATACACGTCTCAACTTCATTGAAATTGGGGTTGTGTGTACGTGCGTGTGTGTATATATATATTTCTTCTTAAATAACTAATGTGTTACTTCTTTGTTCTTATTCCGCTGTTCAGTTTTGTGTCAAAAAATTCAGGTTCTTTTTTTAAATCCCATAACGGTTAGAGTGCTTCTCCATCTCTGACATGATTTGCACTCTTGTATCAGCACAGTGATCCTAGAACTGAACTAGAAAAATGTGAGAGGACTGCAGATGTATTTTAAAGGTGTGTTTCCATCATGAACTAAACAAAATGACTAATTTACTTTCAGGAAATCTGAAACGTCCTAGTAACAATTAGTTCTGTATTTAAGGCTAAAGAGAAAAGGGTGTTCAAAATATTTACGCAAGTACAGGTTTGTGCTGTTTCACCTAGCCTTTTGTACTACTGTAATGCAAATATAAAGGGTAATTTCAAAAGTGCATGCAAACAATACGTAAATGTGTAGACTGAATACACAAGTGATTAATGAATGATTGAAATGACTGATACCTGTGTTTGACTGAAGCCAAAAATGCACTGATTGGCAAACAACAGGGAAGACTGCGCAGATTCAGTGAGCAAATGTGAACCAGATTATAGATTACAGTTATAGATTAGAGAGAATATAGAGGTTGTGGGGAACAAACAAAGGAGTAGTAGTTACACAGAACTAAGTACAGGCACTTACACTCACAAACACCGTTTACACCTTGTTACAAATATGTAGATGAAAGGCATACACACAAACATGAGTAACCTTAAAATATCAACTGAGTTAGAAAAGTCTCTAGTTCAAACATTGTCTAAAAAGCAAGAAATCAGTAAGGATTCACAGAGTTGATTAGTTCTTAACCACCACAGCATTTGGAGTTCAAAGATTTTTCATTCATTCATTAATTTATTCATTTTCATTATCTTCCGCTTAATCCACTCTGGGCGCAAGGGCAAGAACGACCCTAGATTGGGTGCCAATCCTTTCGTAAAGCACACACACACACAGTCACACACTAAGGGCCAATTTTGGAAAAACCAATTAACCTAACACGCATGTCTTTGGACTGTGGGAGGAAACCAGAGTACCCAGTGTAAACCCACACAGAAAGGATCCAGGCCGCTCCACCCTGGGATTGAACCCGGGACCTTCTTGCTGTGAAGCACCGGTGCTACCCACCGAGCCACCGTGCTGCCCTCAAAGATTTGTATTTATTTTACTTTTGTAAATAATTTCAAGACCTTAGTCACTGAAGCTAACTGACATTGATTGGATGGTTGTTACATGGTGTGTAACTGTATAGGAATGTTAGATCAGTGGTCCACAATGTTTTCGTGATCAGGGTTGCAACACTGGCCGAACATGAGTTTGAGTGAAAAGAGCAAAAATATGTTAGCTGTAGTGATAGCATGCACTCAAGCTGCAATGGACTCCACACATTCATGCAAAATATAATGATCTCGTGATATTAGCAAATGCTTAACTGCACTCTGTGTTGTGTCCCCATTCCAGTTCAGTGGGGTTAAGTAGGAGGAGCATACCAAATGCGAATCAATTCTGAAATGTTTGTCATTTTTTTAATAAGTCTAACTGTTTACACAAATTAATACGCTGATTAAATGATTACGGTTGAGAAAAATTCAAAATATAAGCACTGTTACTAGCAGCCTCATACTATACTGCTCACAAAAATTAGGGGATTCTTCAAAATGAAATATACCATAATTAAATATTCCATTCTTTGTGTGAGCAATGTACATACTGTATCTAATTGACTAAAATTAACTCAATTAGAAAAATAATCTGTGGGACATAACATAGCTGCCTACATATTTGAACATATAAATGCATTCCTAGAACATCCTAACCAAATTGTCACATACCACAGTGATTCTCACTTTCAAACCTATATTGGTTTCTTTACTGTTGTAGGGTTGGAAATTGTGGTTATGCACCATATAACCTCAAATTCACCATTCTTCTTATGGATCCTTCTTAAAATATTCCGTACTGCACAGATAACACTTGTAACCATTAAATGTGAGCAGCGTCTAATGTGTCAGCTGGGAATGAATGACATAGTGAAACTTCGGCAGGCCTGAGCAAAGGTCTGCAAAGGAATGCGCTGCCATTGTCCGAGTAAAGAGAGGGTCGGGGGAATGCCATTGATGAGTGCAGAGAGAAAGACTGAGCCTCCTGGAAGCTCTCCGTCTTTCTCGTCTGTGAGAACCTCTCATAGTTATAGACTCCCTTGGGAGTTCCGGTCCCAGGGTGCACAACAACGTCTTTGTTTCACCTATAAACACTCACGCCACCAAACCACAATCAACCTCCCTCTCTCATGTTGGGAAACCCGGGGGTCTGCCCCACCATCAGAGGTTTATTTACATCCCTTAGAATAATGTTGTCCTCATCACGCCCATACTGATCAGCCTGCTACACAATCAGTACATAGTGTAGTCTAGAAAAGGCAGCTGATTGGCTAATAACCTAAAGCTCTTGACCTTATCACTTCAGTAAAATCAAGCGCAAATCATATAGCATATTGGTTCGTAATAAGACCTAAACGTTTCATTTTGATCCATTATAATAATTTATGTTGAATATTAAATGATAATGCCATGCAACCGAACGCAAATTGATTTTTTGTTGATTTGGTACTCATTTACTTCTTTCCCAAATTTCACATTGTAATTCCACACATTTTAATTTACTTGTTTACAGCATTGATTAACAAATAATTGCTGGTTACATTATTTCAAAACAAGTTGTTCGATATGGATAAAGCGTACAGTACTGTGCGAAAGATTATATAAAACATATATTACATGACAACATGTCAGACCAAACAATTCAGATTCGTCACTCCATAATACTCTTCTCTTCTGAACTTCATTTCAATCTTAGCATTTTCTCCTGTTTTTTCTCCTCCTTCCAAAAAGGTCATTCATGTCAATTTGGTGTTCCGATGAAGGTACCAGATGCTGCTATTGCTCAAGTGTAAGACAATAACTACTTGCCACTGTAGCTTATAGAAGCTTTTAAAGATTTATTACAGTTTTCCAATACTGCATACAAATTTCCTGTATTATCTGATTGTATTCCTATAAAGAGACTGGGAAATAATTATGTATGGTCATTATACCATTGCAAATACAATGGTATATGTAATCTAATATACAGTACTGTATAATTAGAGTAAAACATGGATTTTTACTCTTTTTACACATTTATCCTATACTTATCACATTTATATACCATTATATTGTGGCCAAGATCATTTTATGATTTTCTATAAATGCACTACTATGTATCTGTCAAGGGATTAATTTGTGCATCCCTTGCTTTCCGGCTATGAAGCTTCCACACTGATATAGGATATGTATCCAGAACCTCACCCATCTAAAGACGTAATACAACTGATCTTCAGTCAGTGTACAAGCATCACTTTCCCGGCACCCCAGGGAGAAGTGCAAATAGGCTTTACAAAGCATTTGACAGCTGTGGCTCAGGCCAAAGGTGACCCAAGCAGTTGTGGAGGGCACAAGCTCAGCAGCTGCACCCACAAATCGTGTCTTTGCTGTGCCCTGACAATAATGTGACTGTTACGAACAAGGTAGGAAATCAATGGAAATACTATAGTAACTGTACCCTCATTATTAAAATTTCCTATGTCACAGTAGGTTATCAATTCATATAACATTACTGAAACAAGGCAAGTAATTTAAAATAATTAACCCTTCAGCAGTTGTACAATAATATTCGAAGTTTCCCAAATGGTTTCTAGTAAGGTTGTGATTTTAAAGTTGGTGTGTTACTGTAGTAGAATTATACTTTTCTGGCTCAATAAACACGTTCAAAGCCGTATGCATTAAGTAACTGATGATTGCATGCTAAACAAAATATGCTTACTGAAGCTTTTTAAGAATTTTTCTTTTGTCCAGTCACAAATTGTCTTTTTGTCATTACTAGAACTAATTTTTATTTATATTTCCCTATCTCAAATCAATAAAACAAAGGTCTTTGTACACTGCATGGTATCCCTGAATAAAATCTGTCCAAGAATGTGGAGGACAGCCAGTAGTCTCATTATTATTCACAGTAGCATTGAGTGAGCAATAGCCCCAGTCACACACATTTCTCTTAGCTGAATTGATGGGAAAAATCTAAATATAAACACAATTCATGTCTAAGCTTGGGTTTGTAAGGAATCCGAATAAAAAGCATGTTTTTCTATGGCATGATCTGATAGCAAAGGTATTCTCCCATTGACTAAGACCTTTCAGGAGTAGCTGGTCGGATTACACACACATTTTCACACAGCCACGATAAACCAGGAAAATGCAGAAGCGGGAACGATACACGTTATTACCTGTCACACGGAAGGTTTTTTTGGCAGGTTTAGAAATATAATCTGTTGTGTTCGTCTAGTGTGGGACAACATTAGCATTGCTGAAGGGTGAGTCAGTGCCAAAGCATTCCAGCTCTGATCAGGATTAGCCCCTCCATGAGATCCCAGCGCTCACCATGCGCGCGCACACGCACACACACACACACACACACACACACACAGCACTTCAGCCCCCCACAACAATGTACAGAAAAAGAGGCGGGGAATGTCTCCAAAGGCCTCTAATTATACACTTAAATCTACTAAAAAGACAGGAATGCGTTTGGCTAGGTTTGGTTGATGGGATAGCCGCAATTTAGAGCATTAAAAAACAGTTTACCTCAGTTCTTTTCTGCTAAACGTCTAGAACCCCCTCTAAGTGGGCACTTGATTTTCTCGAGAAAGAGACTGCTCTTACTTTGAGGCTCCTGGGCTCATTCGTGTTACCACTCAGTCGTGCCGGAGCTGTGTCTGGCTGATATGTCTCGATTTAAAATGCGCTGGCCAGTGAAGCTTGGGGATTTTATGCAGGGCTGAGTCTCAGGGAGGACTCTATACCTGCATGTATGCATTTTCATTGTGTATAGTGTTGATAATGTTAGCTATGTTTACATTTAGGGTGGTACGTGGTGCAGTGGTTAGCACTGCCGCCTCACAGCTCTGAGATCCCCCGGTTTAATCCAGACCCTGGACTCCATTTGTGTGGAGTTTGTATGTACTCTGGTTTCTTCCCAGATGTGTGTAGGGTTATTCGGTGTTTCCAAAGTGCCCCTTAGTGTGTTAGTGAGATTATGAGTGTGTGTGTTTTGTGATTGATTGCCCCCCTGTCTAGGGTTGTTCCTGCCATGTGCCCCAGACTAGGACAATCAGATAAGACATTAAATGTTTACATGTATTCACACAAACTCTGATTTATTTATGGCTTTAATTAAACATTTATTGCAACTTTTTAACAACAACTGCATAGTGCATACAACAGCAAAAGAAAAAAACACAACAAAAGCATAATTAGACTTGTGAGTCCTGGGAGGTAAACAACAGTTCCTCAGGATCTGGGTTCAAACTTTCAGCTACACTTGCAATATGAAAGTCAGATGGTACTGGTACAGGACTTGTGCACTGTCCAGAGTGTACCTCTGCTTGTCCCTACTTAATTCTTGTATAGGCTTCGGACCCGTATCCCACAGATCCTGATGAGAATAACTGGGGTAAACCAGGATGCTTTCCTTTTATAAATCTTGATAATACTATTAATTATAAATCATTAAGATTAAGGTTGAGAATATACAGTAGGTAACCCCTGAATGAACCAGTGAGCTACAGCTAAACAGGAGGTCCTTGAACAGGTATCCTAAAGCACCAATTGTTGGTGTGGTTTGTCAGGTCCAGGATTTTTAGTCTGACCCATGTGATAACCCAGAATTACTGTGCAGGTATGAACCAGACATTACCTGGCCAGACATTACCATCATCACTTTTCACAGAGCATCTTTTTATGCTACTGTAATGTAAATATAAAGGGTATTTTGGCAAGAAATCTGTGTGCAAACAATAAGTAAATGCATCAGCAATAACACGTGTGTAACGCTACCACCTACCTACTGGCATTTCTAATTCATGGAAAATCATGATTATAAACGAAGAGTACTGTAAAAATACAGCTTTGTCTTTGGGAAAGTCAAAACACGTAAGAGACCTGATACTTTTGGTTGACAGAGACCAAAAATTAATGACAAGGAAGTTGTGGAAGGTCTTATACACAAACACATGGAACTAAATTCACTGGACTCGTGACCAGCTGTTTATGGCTGCAACATCTGGAATTAATTTTTTTTTCTTTAATAATTTACTATATTTTTAAGAACTCTGTCATTAAAGTGAGTGGACATTAATCAGATGATCAGTAAATGGCACTTACGTGCATTGCAAAATACAGATAATTACAAAGTATTCTGAAAAAGTACATTTGCCCGTTGTAACTTAAATATTAGACTTTATTTTCTTTATGTTTTCAGCACTGAATCTAACACACATTTAACTATTCAAAGTTCTATACTGGTTAATTTCTGCCATTAATTTTACTTACTCCTGTTACTATTTATTTGAGTAAAAGTAATGAGAAATTTAGAAAATACATAAGTACATGACATCCATACTAACAGCATTAGGACACTGAGTAAATTCTCATGATTTTACAACAATGTATGAGCTTACAATAAACAAAACATATAGTTAATAACAGAGTTAAGTTAATAAAAGAATAGCAAATTGAGACTGACTTTCAAATTCATCATTACAACTTCTTCAAATATACAAGAAAAACTCAAAGAGAATTTATTTTTGGTCTTTCTGTGCCCTTCAGAAGATCCATATGATACAATTTCCTACTGAACATGTGACTTGTGGTCACACAACAACCCAAGAGGTCTACCACCCAAACGTAAGACATGGAATTGTATGGCTATTCAGAAGCAATTTGTTGGGATAATAAGGTTTTTGAGTATTAAGTGCTGACTTGTTCTGGTATAAATTGAGTTTGTGATAACCAAACTGTCATGTTTTAATTAACATGTTCATTAAAAAAAAAACTAATTAAAAAAAAGCTTAATTATTCTGGCTACTGTCATTTATCTTTTTACTAAAGTTGTGCACAGAAACTATTGTTAGCCATTTCTGTGATTTCCCCAAGTCTTCCTAAAAGCAGTTGTGGCTAGAAGCAAAGCGGGAGAGCGAGCAATTGTTTGGGACAAATGGGGCCTCCAAGCAACAGATGTCAACCTAAGAAGGCTATTCTGGAAATAATTTAATTCACTTAGGCATTGATAAGTCCCTCCCCATCGTTCAAAAATAGTCAATGCTTTGTGCCAATCAAATCATGGTTCATAATTAATCACCTAGCTAGGTGTTCTGGCAATGAAGCACAGGCAATGATGTAAGATGGGGAAAAAACTTACTTCATAAAAGGGTGTTGTTATGGCAGCGAAGGCATGTATTGCCTGGGGTTATTTGAGGGTATTTAATGGTTGCATGCTTCCCGAAACCTTAGAACCCTTAGAAGTGCTATTCGTGGGGGGTATTGAAATGAGGTAAACTTTTAGATTTTTACATTCAGGAGTTTTGTGCAAGATATGTCTGGTACTTTAATCTTAAAATAATTAATTTGTAAAGGTAAAACCAAACTTTGCATTTAATAGGCACTTCCTATTTTTTCTAGCATATTAGGTTCTATATTCCATGCTGAAATGTACAATCATGGCCAGATATATTAGAAACACACACTCTTAGCGTTTTAAGAAATTGTGTACACTTTTGAATAATTCATTATCTAAATTCCTCATATTTGCAGTGTATACTTAAAAGCATTTCAAGATAAAATCCGTATACATAAGAAAAATAATACTTTCTTTCATATGTCTTCTAATAAAGGTGTCCATGTTTTGCTTTATTGTTACCAGCATTTTTTACAGTTACAGTTCATATTTGTTAATAGTTTTGTCTATGTAATGTTTTATGCTTAGTGAGGCATTAAGTACTTTACCCAGTGAGCACAGCTGTGTGGAGCTGAACCAACAGCCACAAACCTTGAGATAAAGACCTTTTTATATTTCAAGCAAGAGTAGTGCAGGACTGTCGTCTCCCAGCTCCAGAGATCCTCCTTGTGTCTCTGTAGGTTTCCTCCATTGCAAAGATGAGCATAAGGCCAACTGGTGTCTCTAAATGTACTGTGGACTGCATGTCTCCATGATGCCCTTTGGCTCTCATCCTCTGCCATAAACAGGAATTAAAGTGCACTGCTCCCCAATTTTTGTGAGCAGTATATTTCAGTATATTTCAAGCTCCTATTCAAACTAGGTTTCCTGTAATTGCTAGCACATCATACATCATCCTAACGGTAATGGTTGTTGCTTTTTATTTGGCAGGTCGACACTAATCAAAGTAAGGTTTAAAATTCAGGTTCCCGCTTTTAACGCCGTTGGTTCGACCGCTGTCTTTGGTAAAACTGTACCCCCTCAGAACTGTAATTATGTGATTTTTTTGTAGAAAGTTTTTCAAGTGTCTACACTGATTTGAGTATAATGAAAAACGAGAACCGCCGTGAGAAGAAGAGTATTAGAGTGTAAGGCTGCGTGCTGCCGCGCTGTGAGCTGAGGAAGAAATACAGCAGCAAAGGTTCTCGGTCTTGTTATCGCGAGATCAGTGCGTACAGCGACAAGACTGACCCAGTGCGGCGCAGCAGCCCAGAGAGAGTGTGTGTGCGGTTGAGAGAGAGAGAGAGAGAGAGAGAGAGGAGGGTGCGCGCGTGCGTGCGTGTGAGAGAGAGAGAGAGAGAGAGAGAGAGAGAGAAAGGTGCGCGCGTGCGTGCGTG
>JAUZST010039832.1:0-27018 GCA_034779995.1 Parotocinclus haroldoi
TACTTTCAGGGAGTTTTTCCTTGCCACTGTCACCCTAGGCTTGCTCAACTTGGGATTGGCCTTTTAAGATAATATAAGATCGTAAAGCTGCTGTGAGAGAATGCTCCGTTGTAAAAAGAGCTATATAAATTAAAAAAAAATTATTATTTGATTTTTGTGTAAAGCCACTTTACACATAATCATAAGTTGTGTTTTTTGGGCTTTTTTCCAAAGTGTAGCTGCTTATTTGGGCTTGCTCCATTTTGGGCCTTTCTTCAAGTTGATGGTTTTGGGTTTGTTTCTCTTGAAGCTTGTGTGTGTGTGACCACATTAGCGTTGCTCTTTAGCTTATCTTTGGATCAAAGACTTCTCCAACTCAGCTTATGTGTTTAGAGTCTGTTTTAGTGTAAGTTACTCTTGGTTGTATTTATAACCTTCTGATACTTATTGGGGCAGCACGGGGGCTATGTGGGTAGCACCACTGCCTCACAACAAGTCTGAAGTCTGCATGTCCTTCCCGGTTTCCTCCCACAGTACAAAGACATGCATGTTAGGTTAACTGATTACTCTAAATTGGCATTGCCTTGTGTCTGTATATATATGACTAGTCTTTAGATGAACTTGTGTATGGATATAACCTTGTGTGTGTCGCTAAGATGGCCATAAATGTTGATAGCGACATTAAAGAAACCAAAATACAAACAAACAAAAAAAACTGATATTATATTGTTATATTGTAACAAGCTGTATTTACAGAATATTGCCCATGATGTGTTCTGTGAAGTTTCCCATCATGTGATCTGGGTGTCGTCTGAATATCATACTGTACACTTTACTTAGCAAAGACATATGGAATAACATAGTGTATCAGCATTCTCTAAACAACCAAGACTGCAGTATGTAGTAACAGTATTGACCACTACATGTTGATGTTCTATATTTACTATTTAAGGTGGGTAAAATCTTATTTTACTGTAAAGCTGTGTGCAGCTTTCCTTTTGCATTTACATCATGAACAGATATTTCACCAACAAGCAGATGAGTGTGGAGAAGTCGTGGCTGCACATTTTGTCTGTGCTGCTTTGCCCCCCATAGTGCATCAGCTTTCTGGCCCAAATAGAAACTAATTCTCAAACAGAAAATAATCCTGCCCTGTGATCCATGCACGTAATTCACCTATTCATCATCATCATCATCCTCATTTTAGTGCTCAGTAGGAACTTACTCAAGCATCACTCAGATTTCAGTCTGCTCATTCTGATGCCGACTTTCAGCACCAGATTCTGCGCTGTTATGCGTCAGTACAGCTGCTGTACTACAATGGCTACAAGTGAAAATATTGGTTAAGTAGATTAATAACC
The DNA here is from genome assembly GCA_034779995.1 of Parotocinclus haroldoi. NCBI lineage: Eukaryota > Metazoa > Chordata > Actinopteri > Siluriformes > Loricariidae > Parotocinclus > Parotocinclus haroldoi. Next base: position 1,341 of record JAUZST010039832.1, read on the forward strand.
TTAATACTAAGGATAATGGCCTTATCAGATGTTACAGATTTATATATGTGAGACATATACAGCAGATTTTCCTATTCCTGTATGTATTAGTACCCCCAAATCAAGCCACATTTAAATAACAGGTATTAAAATAGATTTCAGTTCCTGCTATGTGTGATTTGGTCATGTAATTTTGAGTAATGTCCTGCCTACACACGGCTATTACATTATGTAGATGATTACTTTAAAGCCTGTAATAATCGCACACAGAAGCGTCTGACATTCACGCAGCTCTTTTACTTTGATGTTTCAGATTCACCTTCTCAAAAATCCCACGCTCACTGTTAGTCCACATCAGAGGAGACGTAAGAGCACTGACATCTGCACAAATTTAAGTCAGCAGAATGACTTTTTTGCGGCATATGGTGCGGTACCTTAATGTCCGACTGAACAGCAGGCCAGCGTGCTCCCTATGATAGCCATCAAAGAAGAAGAAAGGGATGGTGAATGAATATGCATGGCATATTCGTGACTATAAAAGTTTCCATAGGGACGAGGTACGACTCAGGCCTTTGAACTCAAATCTTAATCATTTACCCAAGCGCTGTTTGAGCATCCGGCTGGGAAGTTGCCAGAACTCCTCAACTCTGATATCCCAGGTTAAGAATTCATCAAAGTGTTTAAGATCTCCAAGCAGAAGGCCAGCAGTCACCCAGAGTCGGTCACATCAATGGTGCTGAAGGTCAGCCAAGTCCATGCTTCTCACCTTGACCACTCTTTCAGCATTGGCCCAGTCAGTGGTGTTCACTCTTAATTTAGAGAACAAAGCTAAGGTTCTCAGCATTTCAGACTATTGTTGGTTTCACACATTTGAACGGTTGGGCCAAAAGCATAATAATAGATACACCAGTAGCATGTTTGCAAGCGTATTTGCAATAAAACATAATTCTGTCATTTGTATCTATTTTTTTTAATCAATTTCTAGAAATTTCGAGTGGTCGTTTGCTTCTTTTCACCTCCTTGTGTGCTCCTGGATCGTTGCAGTGATGCTGACTCGCGGCAGGAATAGCAGCTATGCTGAATCACCTCCATGTGTAGATACACTGAACACACAGGTTTGTGGAAGTGCTCTAGCTTTGCTCTGTTTCATCCTCTGAAGTGCAATAAACTGGAGATAGTGTGTGCCTTTTTGTGGGACAAGCAGCCTCCATATCTCACATCATAAAATCTCATCTCATAAATTGGAACATCTGATTACTGAGCAAGTTGTTCAGAAATTCATCTTATTATTAGTTAGCGTTCGCAATAAAGACATAAGATACAACCGTTTGTGAGTTTCTATACAGAAAGTGTGTCTATTTTTATTACCCAAGTTCAGACCATATTTTATAAGTCATTCATTCAAATATCCAGGTAGTTTCCAAATGTTCACTAACCTTTTTCCTAAACAAACTAAGGGTTTGATGGAGGCAGTAGAAACAAACTGAATAGGTGACGTGACCTCCACAGTCATAGGAGACTTAATGTTGTTGTGGCTTCAAGCGTTGAATACACATTGCATTGTGTTTGCTGTTCTACCCTAACCCCCCACCTCCCACCGAGCCGCGGCATGTTTAAGTCCTACAGCGAATGTTTGTGGATTAAGCAGTCAGCCTGAACTGAGGGAAGTTCGCACACACGTGCAGGCGCACACACACACAAAACACACACACACACACACACACACACAAACACGAAAGCAAGCTTTTCTTCCTATCATTGTGGGGAATTTCCACCGACATATTGATTACTTTACCCAATTCTTGCTATCTGCACCCAATCCTAACCTTAACCTCAGTTACCTAAACCAAATCATTTGGCTCTTTTATAGATTTTCAAAAGAATTGGGCATTTTTGTAAATAAGAAATGACTTGCCTTGTTTTATCTTTCTATCCTTTTTCCTCACAATGATATTTCAGCTTGCCCACACACACACACACACACACACACACACACACACACACACACACAGTGCATAACACACTGGTCATTAAGTCAGTGTTGCCGTTTTGAGGAATTTGGCGGCCTCTCTGGTAGAACTATGTTATTGCATGATAACTTGAGCTGTCCAAAAAAATGGTAGGTAAATTCTGACATAAACCGTTCAGTTTGCAATTGAATTTTCTTGGAGTTGGAGCAGTTATGCTATAGTTATGCGACAGGAGAACCGTATCAGGTTATGGTAGCTGAGAATGAAGCAGAAGGTTTCAAATTTCCTAGCTCTGTCATGTACCATTGTAAAAAGTGCTACATAAATAAAACTGAATTGAATTAAACTGGTGCTGGGTGCTTGAGTAAGACCCTTAACCCACAATTGCACCAGTGGGTCAGGGACAGGGCACGTGCTAAATGTAACCTTATATATTATATATATTTTTTTGTTTTCATTATCACCCTGTTACTTAAAGGCTAAGGCTATTCAAATGAAAAATTTAATAGTAAAACAAAACTAAAACATATTCTTTTAAATCATAAAGCACTGACTATGTGTGAAAAATAAAAATTACACTACAGTGCTTATCGAACACAATTCCAAATAAAACGCAAAACTGAGAAACCAATCACAAAGTATCTTTTTGGGATTTCGTTTTCAACATGAACACACTTCAGTTTGCGAATGAAAAAAACGAATCTAAGATGTGATTAGCTTTTCTTGCATTCATCCTCAATGACCTTGTCTTTCCCTATAGTATAATATCACTAAAGTTAAACGGAAATTAAAGTAAGGCCTTGTGAAAGCTGCCACTGCCAAATGCCTCCCAGGGTAAGCCAGTGAACACGTTTTAATTACGCCGCTAATGTAGACTGTGATGGGCTGTTGACTGCTTGCATGCTGCTTTATGTTGGTGTCATATCTGTTTAGCCTCTAACCTTGAGTCAGAGTCTAACTGCAGCTTAAACGCGTAATATAAGCTTTCTTATTAAAGATTAGGAAAACACTTTCTGTGGCCAGATATCTGTCAAGTCTAATGTAACGCTCTGTTGCTCATCAGTGTGAATGTATTTTTTAATACAAGAACGCTGTCACTATTTGTAAATGAAGAGTGGCCTACAATCCAACCCTGAGGCACTTACAAGTGAAGAGAAGCCCCTGTATGGTTACGACTACGTTAAGCAGGAGAACATGACAGCATGGTAATAATGTCATCCTTTTAGCGTGTCCTTACAGATTAATTCCCAGACTCACGGTGCTTCACAGTGTAAAGCTAGAACAAAACTTGTCATAGAATCGTATTAGAAGGACGACTGTCCCTGAGGGTTACACACAGGTTCTGTTTATAATCCTAGCTAAAAATGACGTTTATTTTGGAAATTGGTTAGGCTGCATGGACCTAAACCTAGCCATTTTGTGTATTTTGTCCTTAATACCCAAATCATTATAACCAAAACATGGGTATTAGTAGGGAGTTTGCATCCACCTTTGCTGCTACTGGCTTGCCAATAGATTTTGGATCATGACTGTGAGGTCACATTCTGATGTTAGATAAGCCCTTGCTCACTGTTGACATTTATGGCATTTAGCAGCCGCCTTATTAATACAGTCTTACGATTCAAGCAATTGTGGGTTAAGGGCCTTGCTCGGGGACCCAACTGTGGCAGAGGTAGGATTCGAACCCTAAACCTTCTGGCCCATAGTCCAGTACCTTAACCACTAGGCTACCACAGTCCAGACATTCCAGTTTATTTTTAAGGTGCCCGATTGAGTTTTGTGCAGGATTGGTGTAAACCAGGCAAGCTAACCAGCCAGGTCATACAGGATGCAGTAATGGACACACTGCATGCTGTGTGCTGCTCTAACTGCCAGGTTCTGCAGGGAGCGCTGGTACTGGAGGGAAAGTACTGCAGACACGAACTACAGTCTCTGCTTGATGCTAGTAGAGGCCAATGTCTTGTGGTGCTACGAAAATGGAAGTGTTCAAGCAAGGTAAGAAAGCAAGGTAAGAAAGAGTCTGTGAAGGTTTAACTAGTGTTTCAACAACACAAATGTCACATGCATTTTAAGAGAAGTAATCTGACGTCTTCTTTGTCAGAGCTGAGCTTGATAAACAATCATAAAATCAGGGCTGAACAGTTACTGGTTTGCGTGTTAGGGAGAATAAGAGATGTCACACTTGACTGAAGTGGGATTTGAACCCTGGACCATCAAGTCTGATGTCCAGTACCTTAACTGCTAGGTCCCCGCAGTCAAAATGGAAATAAAAGGTATACATAAATGTGTTTGAGGGTGTGTTCACAATCCTCAGTTATGTTTCAAATTAAATAAACCTTGGTGAGCTTGTCCATGGAGAACAGTCCATCTGTTTCTCTATTTGCTTTCTTTGTCCCCTACACTTTGAGCTGATATGAGTGGATCAGACGCAGCAGTGCTGCTGGAGTTTGAAACCACCTCAGTGTCAGTGCTGGACAGGAAATAGTCCACAAAACTAAAATCTCCAGCCACCAGCATCCTGTAGGCAGTGTCTAGTGAGCACTGATGTAGAATTTGGGGATGACTAACACAAACTGTGGAGCAACAGCTGAACTGCTGTCTCTGTATCTCTGTGGTTGTCTCGAATAAACTGGACAGTGAGTGAACAGTAAATGAAATATCCGGCAGCACTGCTGTCTCCGATCCCATCACACCAGCTCAACACACACTAACGCACCACTACCACACCACCACATTAATGTCACTGCAGTGCTAAGAATGATCCATCACCCAAATAGGACCTGATCTGTGCCGGTCCTGTGGTGGTCCTGATCATTAGAGAACAGAATAATGGGGACTAAGAAAGTATGGAGCGAAAATAATGGACTATAGTCTGTAATCGCAGAACTGACTGAATGGACACTTGGTGTAGGAAGAAAAAGTTGTGCATGCTGTGAATGATTAGATCTCCAGCACGAAGGCAACTTTGAATCCTAAAGCATTTCTGAATGAATCTAGTTCAAAGCTTTATTATTGCAGACATTACAAGCTACAGCAAAGGAAACAATGCTTCTTCCTCTATGCTAGACATTAATGATCACCTTCACACACTAAATTGACATTACCAGCAATGACGTGGGCAGCTTGTTATCTCAGCCAGCTTGAGACTGAAAAGAAAACAGAAGTGGAGATTGATTCATCTGTCATGCTGTCCAGCAGGTCCCATCAGCTGGCTCTGTCTACCAAATCATACAGTCTCTCATCAAAGACTGCTCACACTATAAGCCCGCTCTTAAACCTTCTATACCCCGGGACCACCTGCAGCAAATCAAAAGTGCAACTCAGTATCGTACATAGAACACTGACAAAGGGTAAAAGGCTTGGCAGTGAAGCTCGGTGAACCTTCCCATGGTTTAAGAAGGTTGGTCCTGAAGCAAGGAATGAACACATTGCACAAAACTTACTAATTTAAGTGGAGCGACTGATCTAATCTGTTTAAGTGATAACAGAATTTCATTATGGTTGTTAAAGAGAGCACGCCTTAGTTCGAGATAAGCAGAGTTGTTTTTCTCTGCTTCATACAGCACAGGGACCGTAAGAATCCATTCAGCAAAGACTTACCCTTCCTTCACGCTCAAATCCCGAGAACATTACCGGGGCGCGTTTATCGTTATGTTCCAGATTTTGGATCATTTCACACTTGCAGCCTGTAAACAGTAATTTACCAAATGCAACCATTCACACATTTGCCTCGAAAGACCACTTACACATTATGTGTGACATACATCACAAATCCAGCGGTTGACTCAATGGAATTCAAGTTCAAAATGTGCCTGTGTCTTCTCTTCTTCTCGCAGTGGTTTGGAATTGATTGACCCATAATTGACTGCATTACCGAACAGAATTTCATTTAATAATGTACGTCTTCGTCTGTACAATTACCCAATTGAAGATTTCATTCGAAATGGCTAAAGGCAGGCCACATTTGTCCTTCCGTCAGTTCCTGTCAAAGTGCTGGTGTTTTCAATCAACCTCGTTCATAAAGGTGTCAAAATGGCTTTCAGCATAATGTCAGCTTTTGTTCATAAATGAGTCAGTAAGACAATTGCTCATCCTGGTAAACTGAGACGTCAATCTACCTGGCATTTCAAGAGTAACTTGTGTCCATACAAAACCACTTCCTGATAAATCCAATGGAAAGTGCATGTGTTAAATGGGTATGTTCACATAATGCCTTGTCTCCTTGAAAATACAGGGACCGCATTTACAGCATACACAATTTTAGTGTCTTAAGAAAGAAAATCTTCTTTAATGCGTGTTTTTAATGTCTTTCTGAAGAAAAACGTTAAACCTTGTTATTCTTCAAATAACTCTTTTCTTAAGGTCAATTCTAAGAACTAGTGGTATTTGTGATAACATTATGTTCTGAAATGTTATTTCTGATTCCCGGATCTGAGCTTTAGGGGTAGTAAGCACCCAATTTCGTACCATTTTAGAGGCATCAGGAGAAAGCTGTATTTTCGTTCTTAAAATATTGTTTTTCAATGTTCAATGGTTATCAAATAACAACATTTGACTTATTTTCACAATGCTGGGACTAGATTTATTAGTGCCTGAGCACCCCAGTAAAGGAGATACACTCTTATAGTTACTGGAAATAAGTAGTAAATACTTTCATTCAAAAGTGTAAAAGACTTTGAGTGAAGGTCATATTTCTTGTTTACTATAAGTTTTTGATGTTTTTCTTACATTGTTCTGCCCTCTGAGTTGATTAAACTAAATAATGAAAATAACTAATTACAAATTATTTGCGTTGTATATTTTAGAATGCGAAACATAAGAAATCAATTATGATTGTTTTGAGAAAATCCTGAAGGAAATAATAAGAAAATTATGAATATTTCTCTATATCTGAGAAGTTCCTTTGATTTTCCATCCTCCATCATGGCTTCTTTCTGACCCTTTTCTCCTTCCACAGCCAGCTGCTTAATTACAGACAATTGCGTTTATTCTATATAAACACTCCTTCTTCTCCACCTCCTATCTATTGGTCAGTTTCTGTTCCTGGCTCATTCGTTCCTGCTCACTGCACATTCCCGTGTAGACTTCATTTCTGCAATTCATGTGTGCCTGTATGTCCCATTATTGTGGGCCAAGCCTGTTAGTCTCGGTCTGTTTGTATTAGCCTAGCCTGTTAGCATCTGTCTGTTTGTGTTAGCATAGGCTGTTAGCTTTTGTTCACACTGCTACACCTTGGCTGTGTTTTGACCGTGTCCACCCTGTAAGTCAGTAAGCCGCCGCCACCACCACAGGCAATTATGTTTGTCTCTGTCCTCGTCCCTGTCTGTAAGCCCGACAGAAGGAGAAATGACCTCAGAGCGTTTGGAGGACAGGAGAGTGACCATGAAGCAAAATGCGAGCTGGATCTTTGTAATGAATGCACTATGGAAATCTTGGAAATATGTACAAGGTTGCAGCTGCGGAGATCATCACATGATTTCATAGATACAGTCTGAGTAATATGTTTACCCTCTGTCCCTATAGCACAACCAGGAGTAATCAACTTCTTCAAATAACCTTTTGGTGCAAGTATAAATTACAGTTATTTGCACATAGTTTATCAATTGCATTACATAACATTGTCTTATTATTCCTAGTTTTCTGTTTCATTATATTCCATCCATCCATCCATCTATTATCTTCAGCTTAATCCACACAGGGACATGGGCCAGCCTGTCCCCATAGTAGGGCACACACACACACACACACACAGTCACGGCCATTTTACAGACACCAACTAACCTGGGAGGAAAACAGAGTACCCAGAGTAAAGCCACACAGACACGCAGAGGACATGCAGACTCGACACAGAAAGGACCCACACTGTAAACCCTGACATTTCACCCTTACACTTCACTAATCATTAGTAAGTATCACTAATCATTCGCATAATCATTAGTAAGCTTTACTTGAAATTTTGCATTTTACTACCAGTACTCAAAAATCTAAGTTGTTTTCACGTTGCTTGCTGTAAATGCCAAAATTAATGGTGTTTTTGAGTTATGAATACACAAAAGTTTTAGGATTTATCTAACACCTGTTTCGTGATCTTTGCCCTGATTGGTTACACTAAACTTTGGCACTAACGTCCCCTCTGACAGAGGAGGATGCGCCGAGATATCGCTTAAGAAGTGAGGTAAGTTATTTTAGCTTTTCATTTAGCTTTGCCTAATTATTAGCCTATAAAAAAAAGTGTATGCGTGCATAAAATATGGTGTGTTGAGACGTTTGTTATTTCAAGTTATATACTAATGAAGTAGAAATTTGCTCCTAAAAAATATTGGTCAGACATGAACAAGGTTCAGACAAGGTTGTCTTGGTCCTCCCAAGGTTTCTTCCTATCGCTTTAGGGAGTTTTTCCTTGCCACCGTCGCCCTTGCCTTGCTCAACTTGGGATTGGTCTTTAAGCTCTTGTATTACTGTAAGGCTGCTTTGAGACAATGTTGCGTTGTAAAAGGCGCTATATAAATAAAAAATTTAATTGAGTTAATACTTAATGCTTAATACTTAAAACATTAGTTAGGAATATTAATCGTCATTACTTGTTAATTTCATATCATATGCATCCTCTGTTTATAAGATTAGATTAGATTCAACTTTGTGATTGCTTAGTACAAGTACAAAGCAACATATATATTTATTTATTTATTTATTTATATACAGAATAAATAGTGCAATAGAAAATAATGTAGTCCAGTGTAGGAGTCAGTAGTTTTTACCAGTTCAGTTCAGTGTATGTTCAGTGGGATTATGTATTTTTTATGAGTCTAATGATGAGTTCAGTATTGTTACTGATAAAGGGAAGCGACTGTTCCTGAGCCGACTGGTTCTAGCACGGATGCTCCTGTATCTCCTCCCAGAGGGCAGGAGGTTATACAGTCTATGGTTTGGGTGAGAGGAGTCCCTGATGATACTGCATGCTCTGCACACACAGCGCTGATGGTGAAGGTCACAGATACACCAATGATGCGCTGAGCAGTCTTCACCACCCTTTGTAGGGACCTCCTCTCAGCCACCATGGTCGCACAGTTGGTCAGTCCGCTCTCGATGGTGCACCGGTAAAAGATGGTGAGTATATGAGGAGAAAGATGATATCTCTTCAGTCTCCTCAAGAAGTAAAGGCGCTGCTGTGCCTTGTTAATCAGCTGAAAGGTGTTGAAAGTCCAAGAAAGATCCTCAGAGATATGGATGCCCAAGAACTTGGAACTGGAGACATGTTCTACCTCAGCTCCATTGACCTGGACAGGAGTGTGCTGGTGTTCATTTCTCCTGTAGTCCATAATGAGCTCTTTGGTCTTGTTGGTGTTAAGGTAAAGGTTATTGTGGGAACACCATGCTGCCAGGTGCTCGATCTCCTCCCTGTAAGCTGATTCATCATCAATACTGATGTGACCGATTACTGTGGTTTCATCTGGAAATTTGACGATTATGTTTGATCTACGCAGTGGCACACAGTCATGTGTAAACAGGGAGAAGAGCAATGGACTTAATACAGATCCTTGTGGCACACCGGTGTTCAAAGTAAGGCTGGAGGATGTCTGACTGCCCAACCTCACAGACTGCGGTCTGTTTGTATAAAAAGTCCAAAACCAGTTACACATGGGGGTGCTAATTCCCAGGTCACTGAGATTGGACACCAGCCTGATGGGGATGACTGTGTTGAAGGCAGGGCTGAAATCAATGAATAGCATCCTGATGTAGCTGTTCTTGTTGTCCAGGTGAGTGAGGGCAGAATGAAGGGCAGTGGAGATGGCATCCTCAGTCGATCTCAGTCGGCGGTACACAAACTGGTGAGGATCCAGTGTTGATGCCGCCTTCCGGTGATCGTGAACCAGTTTCACAAAGCACTTAATCACAAAGGAATTTATTGAGTGCTGATGCAGTTGGACGCTTTGGAACAGGCACAATGGTGAATGTCTTCCAGCATGTGGGAACAGCAGCCTGGGCCAATGGCAGGTTGAAGATGTCTAACTGCTCAGCACACGCTCTGACGACACATCCGGGGATGCCATCAGGGCTGGCTGCTTTCCGTACATTCACTCAGCTTAGTACGGAAAGCACATCCGCTGTGGAGAGTGTGATGGAGTCAGTGATGTGAGGAGGCCCACTCCAAGCACTGTGTTGACTGCTACTGTGGCCAAAACGAGCGTAGAACTGGTTTAGCTCGTCTGGGAGAGAGCTGCTGCTGGATGAGGGGGTTTGGGGGGGGGGGGGGATGGGTGTTGGTTTGTAGTCTGTGAGAGTCTGGATGCCCTTCCACATCCGGTGGAGGTCGGAGGTGTGAAAGTGCTGTTTTTTGGTGAGTCTGTCTCTCCTAATTCCCTTTTTCAGGTTTGCCCTGGCTGTGCTGTAGGCCTCAGCATCACCAGATCGTGCTTTCAGTAGCAGGCAAACTTCGGCATTCATCCAGGGCTTCTGATTAGGAAAAATTTTCATAATTGACTGAGGTGACGTTTTTAAATTCATGTATTAATATAGTCCGTCACAGATGATGTGTATGTGCCCAAATTGCTCGCAACCTGGGAGTGACTATGGACAACCAACTGTCCTTTTCTACCCACATTGCCAACGTCTCTCGGTCGTGCCGCTTGCTTCTTTACAACATCAGAAGGATCCGTCCATTTCTTTCCACTCAGATTCTGGTTCAGTCCCTCATCATTTCAAGACTGGATTATTGTAACTCTCTCTTAGCGGGGCTTCCTCTGACCGCTATCCGATCCTTACAGCTGATCCAGAATTCAGCTGCAAGACTTGTGTTCAATGTTTCCAAGTTCACACACACTACACCACTGCTCCGCTCTCTCCACTGACCCCCTGTAGCTGCTTACAAAGCTAAAAATGGACCTGCACCCTGCTACCTTGCAGCACTTATCACACCCCGCACTGCACCTCGCTCACTCCGGTCCTCTAGCACTGCCCGACTGGTCCCCCCATCTCTGAGGGGAAAAGGAAGGCATTCATCTAGACTCTTCTCTGTCTGGGCTCCTAATTGGTGGAATGAACTTCCTCTCAATGTTCGAACAGCAGAGTCTCTGCCCATCTTCAAACGCCGTTTGCAGACCCAGTTATTCCGCACCTACCTCAACTAAAACCCCCACCCATGTCCTTCTATCTCTTAAAAAAATACAACTTCTACAGTATCAGAGGTGTATTGTTGTTTAGATTCCTTATTATTAAGAATGGATTATGTTACTGATGTCTTAAAGCACTTTTGTAAGTTGCTCTGAATAAGGGCGTCTGCTAAATACTGTAAATGTAAATGTGTGAGAGTCCATGGGGGCTTGTGAAGAGAACATACTCCAAAGAGTGTTCTGAAACTGATTTTGTAAAGAGGAGATAACACCTTCAGGCCACACTTTAACTGTCCTCATTGGTGTTTTCACACGTTTGATGAGTGGTACATACTTGGGGAGCAGAAACAATGAGAGGTGATCAGACTGTCCAAGATGGGGGAGGGGAACAGACTTATATGCCTCTGCTATGTTCATTGAAACATGATCCAAGGTGTTGTCCGATGGCTGCACTCAGCTCCTCTATAGCTAACTTAGCATTAGCACCTGGAGGAATATAGACAGCAGCCACAACAACAGCTGAGAACTGTCTCAGTAAATAAAAGGGTCCGCACTTAATCATCAAGTACTCCAGATTAACTGAGCAGTGAGTTTTAATTACACTAGCGTCTGTACACAATGATTTGTTTACATAAATCCACAAACCGCCGCCCTTGCTTTTACCGGAGTCCACCGCCACTCTGTTCGCCCGAAACAAACCGCGCCCGCCCAGCTCCACAACGCTGCTGGAGATGTTACTGTTGAGCCACGTCTCCGTTAGAATCATCCATTTTGTTCGCTAAAGACCGCACATTAGCAAGAAAAATTATGGGAGGCGGAGTACGATGCGGGTTTAGCTTTAGCTTAGCCCGTAATCCCCCGCGCTTTCCTCAGCCGGTGGGGATGATCGAGAGGTCAGCGGCGTCCTTAGGATTTCCCGAGGGAGTTTTATATCATTAATAAAACTGTTTATGCAGTTCGCGCCAATATCAAGTAAAGCCTGTCGGCTGTACGAGTTGCTCGCATGGCAGATTGGAATAAAAAAGTTGAGAATAAGTCAAATAATTACTACTAAAAAACGAACTCTGGAGAGACGTTAAGCCTCGCACTGCTCACGCGATGCCATCTCTAGCATGTATTATTATTTAACTATCACAAAAAACTTTATTTTCTCTACAAGGTATAAGCTCTCATTCCTTATGTCTTTAAGTCAAGAATAACCGTGCTTTTCTTCATGTCCTTCATGTTCTGTGAGGCAATTTAGCTTTGTCAAATAAGTTCTGAAATCACTTCTGCCTCACACTACTTGGCAGATGGCAAGCGGCATTCCAAACAAACCGCAGCTGCAAGTGCTGATCATTATTTGTTTTACACAACATTTGTAATGTACAAGATTTAGCACACTTCTGCTTCACACCATGCCTACTAACGTTGCCTTTGTTCAGCTGAGCCTATTCCAAATTTCTATCGCCTAAATACACAATCAGAGTTGGCGGTGTGCAAAACATGCCTACAAGAGTTAACACCATACAAAGCAATTCTGTAGGCTAGTTAGGGAGTTTGTCCTTTGGATTTCTGTTTACATTAAACTGAGCATTAAGCGCAGCGATGTTCTTGGTACTGCATTGGACGTTGACTGCATTGATGTTTAACATCACCAGCTTGATCCCCTCTATGGGTAAGAATTTGAGTGATCAGATACAGAATACGAGACAAGACACAAATGTAATTTAAACTATTTGGAACAGGTTCAAATCAGGGACCAAAAACGACGTAGTCCAGTTAGTGTAAGAGAATAATAAATTGACAGCAACTCTCTAGGGACACTTGTGAAAGTCTACTCTAAAATGCTGTTGATGCTTTTATTAAGATAACAAGTGTTAGGAAATAATAACGCCTGACAAAGTGTTACATAGTCACCCCTCATACATATTAGTGTTAATCGCTGTACGTCCTTGTCATCCATCATATGCCTCGGGTCAGAAACCCTCCAATTTAATGTCTATGTTAGATTGGGTTTGGCTCAGCCCAGATACTGTGCTGTAGAAAGAATGGTGCCATGTTATCCAGCAATCCTCTCTCTACTTAAAGACAAATTAAGCCATCGATTTCTCCCGTTGTACTTCAACCGCTATTGATTTGGCTATGTTGTCTAAAATTACCTCAGCTAACAATGTATCCATTACCCTGCAACCCCCTGTGACTACATTTATGGAAACAAAAGTCCTTTCCAAATATGCAAACTGCCATGTGATTGGCTGGTTGGATATTTGCATTATGAAGGTGATAAGATGGACTTTTTATTGTTGCTGAGACCAGTCGTGTTTGTCTGAGGTTACATTAAGAATAAACTTAACTTTACTTTTTAAACACACTCATTCAATCAGAATTTTTCTACATGCCCTAATAAAATTTAAATGGCTAACAGGAGAAAACAAGCTACTGCCCTTCGCGTTCAGTAGCCAATTAATGGACCCGTTTTATTTTATATAGTCTGTGTCAGGCCATGGCACAAGGAGTCGGAGACAAACGCAGCTTGCGTGGAAACCAGGCTTTTATTGAGCGTAAACAGGGTCAGACAGTCCGAGGTCAAAACCGAGAACCAGAGAGGCGAGGCGAGATCGGAGCCAAGACACGGAAAAGGCGAGGTCGAAGCACGGTAGGTCTATCGATAACGAACATGAGAAACGCTTAGAAACTTAGGTAGGGACCAAGTGACTTAGCGGCGTGATAGTGACGGGGGTGTGTATAAATAAGGAGGAGTAGAATTACACACAGGTGAAACTAATGAGGTGTAATCAGAACTCGGGTGACGGTGCGCGTGCGATGGGACGGGTTTGGTCGCTGGAACCGCCCGAGGGTGTGACAGTCTGACTTTAAAATTTGCAAGCATGAATTTTTACCCACCCCCTTCAATTCAGCACGTCTGCAAAATGTAGAATTGTTATTATTATTGTTATTATTTTTTATTATTACTTCAAATTTAAAAGTGAAACTTAATAGAATCAATGTTAATGATTATACTGAGGTGACTTTACGTGGTGACTTCTGATCAAATCTATCTAAATATAATAATATTGTTATGATATGTGTTAGGGCCCAAGGATGCAGGAATGAAGGAACCCCATGATGTATAATAAGAATGGGGAAATAACTAAAGAGGCAGAGCAAAAGGCTCTCCAAAGTACAAAACGCAAAAAAGGGAAGAAGTCACGCAGCTGTGTTGCGTCCCAAATGGGAATGACACCCACAGTTGTCGACTGCAATGTGCGCCGATTTGGGACACTTTCCAAATCGAGTAGCGCGGAGGACCTCCGGGACGCCAGGAGGCTTGTCTCAAATCGAGTCGTGCAGTAGCGAGTAGGAGTGAGACTCAGCTACCAGCTGACATCGGACAGGAGAGAGAAACCCTGTTTCTGCCCCTGAACAACTAAATACCTCAGGGGTTTCCCCCATACGCGTCTGTCGGCACTGTAAGCCCCGGGACGTTACCGACTGGCTGTGATAATTGCTTACAAAATCGTGTAGCGAGCAGATGACTGAGCACACTGGAATGTGTGTGACGATGTAGAAACCCCAGGTGTTCGTTATCACGTCGTCAATTAAACACCGAATATAAACAGCGTCTGTAACGAGCCGCGAGCGGACCGGGAGTTTGAGGTAAGCCTCGTAACAAATATAAGACTATAATATAATGATTATTAACAATAATCTTAGGCCATATATTATTACTAAATGTTACATTTTACAAAATATATTCTGAAATATAATATGTCTTAATATATCATAAATAATGAAAGATAATAGTTCTTGTCTAATAGTTCTGGACTCGATGTGTCACAATCTTGGTCTTGACTCATACTCGGCTTTAGTGGACTTGACTGCAACACTACCAGCCACTGCCTGCATGGTATCTACATCCCTGTTGGTTGTCTTCATTCTGGATCTAGCCTTACCTCCTGTGCTGTCAGACAGGTCCCTAAAAAATATAGGTGCTACATACAATGAAGGTCCACATACATGTTCATTAGTTCCCAAATCTAAGAACTCAAAATCTCGTCTCACTCTAGGAGGTGCCATGCATCAGGACACAGAATGGAACTATAGATCCTAATTGTTGAGAAGACTGAGCAAGCCGATACCAGACCGTGATTAAGTGTGTGACCCAGCACAGTGTCCACCCCTCAGACAGCGGCCAAGAGTGCAGTGCATTAAAACTGCCTCCATCTGACATTTAAATGAGGCGGACTGAACCGCTGCATCCCATCAATGCTGAGAGGTCAGGAAGCTCCAAATTCCTGCTGCATAGTCAGCATTGATTTTGCTGCGCTTCAATAAAACAACGGCTGAGCACCGGCTGTAGGTGAGGCTGTCGTGAGGAGGGCCGGGTGCAGAAGTGTGTGGAAATAGATAACCGATTAGCGCTAATGAAATGAGGGAAGGTTGAGGCAGAGAGAAATGAGATCAAGCTCAGTGAGACCTTGCGGGCTTGAGAGGGAGGAAGACCAATGACATGAGAATCAATGCAGCATATTAGGCATAGAGTTCGTCTCAGTCTGTCGGCAATGGCAGCAGACGCACTCGTAGACACAAACACACGCACTCTGGACAACACAATGTAGTGGGCTTAATCAGACTGGCACACAGGCACCTCATGCTTTCACGTAGAGGAACCCTGAATTCGCTCCAGCACTGACACAATGCGGCAAAACTACTAGAAGTCATTCATCTTCACTAAAAGCTGGTCAGGTACAGAGACAGGAGGTGGGCCGAACAATAAACAGCAAGTGGGTGGAGCCCAGTCTCTGTAAAAAGTCCCATTTGATTATGACACATCTAATCTAATCAGTCATAATTGTGTTGATCTTTCAATAAAACGCATGATTTAATAATGATTTTGAAAAATGTATTACCTGCTGTAACAGTGAATCTGTTTACTGGACCAAATAATGCCATGAGACAAGCTCATGTACTGCAGAATATTGCATTATATTCTATAGTTTTATGTCCTCTGTTATATGCATAATATGTAATAATGTATTATTGTTTATATTATATTATATTACATTATATTTTATTACACTCACTGACCAAAAAATCGCACCAAGAAGAATTTGTTGGAATCAAATGGAACTTTATTTGTATGAACGTAATGATGATATAACTAAGTCATTACAATATTAGAGCGACAATATTAGGCAGCACATGTGATCCACATACTGCTGAGCTGTTAGTGTTCCTCATATCACTACTATCGGTAGCTTTCTGTCGTGTGCAATGGCTCTTCAGATCATCACAGCAGCAGTTGGGGCAGTGTGTTGCTCACAGCAGAGGTAGGATTGAAGTGCTTCCAACGTGGCCTTCATACTCGACCCCGAAACTTCCCAGAAAAAGTCCGATCACAAAGGTGATGGTGGCTGGCTGTCAACTGCTGTCAGTGTTTAGCATGTACGTGTGTGTGTGTGTGTGTGTGTGTGTGTGTGTGTGTGTGTGTGTGTCCCAACACTCAACACGTAACAACTAGGTCAGAACAGCCGAAATGGCAGGTAATTCGCTGAAATGACTATTCTGCATTTACGAGTCCAATAAAATGCCCCCTCTCAAAGTCTGTCTGGGCAAAATGTCTTTGAGTGCAATGTAGAGGCATGCATAGCAGTCAACAATCTTTCACTAAGAGGTACACTACCCAAAAGTAGCCTCTGAGAGCCTGTTTATAGCCAGCAGGGGAAGTACTTTTATTGGTGTATTGTGACATTTACATATCTGTCTGAGATAGAGCTGCATGCTCAGATTTAGGCTGTAAGCTTACTTAATGGAGCCTGTGAGCCTAGACAGTTGTAAAGCCGCTTTGAGACAATACTCCATGGTAAAAAAAAATGCTATAGAAATAAATCTTAAGTATCTGGGAAGTGTTTAATCACTTTTTAATCACAATTTACTGTGTACTGTGTACATTTGATTCCGATTCTGATGAGGTCTGGGCAATGGGACAGCCATTGTTTTGTAGTTTGATATGCAAATGATTGTATTTCCATAAAGGTCTCCCTAAAGTGTCCAGTTTCAGCTCTGATGCTGAATTGCCATTCCTGCAGTATTGAAGAAGTAAGTAAACACAGGCTGGATTAAAGAGCGTTAATCTATAATAAAAGCTGGCTTGGCCGCAGGTGTACAAGCACAGCAGCTCCAGGCTGAAGTCACGCACAATAAGCAGACATCCAGCTGAAGGTCAGGGTCTCTTTCTTACACATTATTTCTCTCTGTCACTCTGGTCCTGCAGGTGTCCACTCATTATCTGTTTCATAGAGTAAAAGTGTTTGACAGCATAGCCAAAACTCCCTCTGTTTTATTGTCTGCTGGAGCCTGCAGAGGAGAGCAAAACATGCACTGCCAATCATCGTTCTTATTCTTTCGAATTATTCAGAATTGTAAGTATTCCGTAAAGGACCCTGAATAAAAATAACCAAATATTTGCTTGTTGATCCTTTCTGCAAAGCTAGCACTAGATTCTGTGTGAACTAAGAACACACAAACCTTAGCATTTTCGTGTCTAGCTTGACGATACTGATTCATCATTTACAGCCCAGGCTGGAATACATATGCAAATCGTTGTACATGCATGTGCCGTTTAATGAACATCCAATCAATGTCCATTTGCTTTAACGACCAAAGTCTTAAAAATCATTACACATTAAAAAAATACCACCCAGACAGAAATGTTGGACTGCTCCAAAAGTCAGCATGCAGCTCTGTCTCAGACAGGTATATAAAGGATTACAGGTGTGGTCAGAATAGATAGGGCGTAAAAGTGCCTCCTCCACTGCTCTGCCGAAAGACTCTCTGAGGTTACATTTACTACACACCCCCGTCTCTGCCCAGACCATTTCCAGGTGCTAAGCAGAAGAAGAGTTGTAGAAACAGTGCCCTTTAAGAGTCCTGCCACTGATAGCCAGTCACCATCCCCAACGTGAAGTGCTACGGACTGGAACTGTCCGTGACTGAATCTTTAGCCACAAATCCAGGTTTTATTTGGAATCTGATCACGGCCAGGTTCAGATATATACACACTGCACCAACTGCTTATATAATGGATGAAAATCTACAGACCCAGATGCAACATCTTTGGACAAATGGGGCACGGAATACTATACATAACCTGTTTAGTTTCAATGCCCAACCATACTTATCAGGGTAACTAAAGCCCTCCTTCCATTATACACTTTTCTCTAATAAACTTATCCTTTCTTTCTAATATTGTACTTACTTACATTTAGTATTATTTCAGTCTCCCATAAAGTAAAATTTGAGTATCATTTGACTCCAACAACTCCTCCTTGGTGAGCTCTTTGTCAATTAGTGTAGCTCCACTTTTACTTCAAGAGTTAATCATTAAATCATTTTCATTTCTCCAGCTCTAGCTGGTTTTTACCTCTGTCAGTGCTGTACTTTGTCAGACATCCACTTACATGAACAGTATCATCTTCTATTTGCAGCAAATCAATCTAATTTTAGCTTATTGTGTTGCCTTTCTCCATCTTTTTATATCTGTGCTGTTCAGAGGTCTACTGAAATTCTGATCACAGCTTAGATGACATGAGCACATTTGTCCTGAAAAGAAAATACAATCAGACTGTGTCTGCCTTTTTACACCTCCAATCTAAGGCTGTTAACTGGAACACCTACCTTTTGAAGGTGATACCTCAGAGCTTCAAATACTGGTCCAGCTAAGTCAGTGAACGCTTAACCACTGTGTTTAATTAAAAAATAAAACGTGTGTTATCGGTTTAGACAGATTGCATTTGGCTAGTAATATGACTTCAGTGAATATCAGATGACATTCTTAAGGAATTAAAAACAAACCCTTTGTCATTTCAAAGCTTTTACAGTGTTTTGTACATAGTATATAGTATATGCATAGTAATATTACTATTATTAATATTAGTTTCAAATCACCATTCATTTGTCACTGTTCCTACTATATATGGGCTCGAATAATCATGGAGGATCAGACAATTGCAGAAAGTCATTGCTCTCTGTAGAACTAAAGCAGTATTACAATGTCAGAGCAGCTCAGAAATACCTGAGACATGGAGGAGATGGAAAGGTGGAAAAAAAAGCTATGAAGCACACTCCCTGTGGAACATGGCATTTGCAGGTTGGCACCCTTGTCAGTTAGCCAAATGTCAGGAGGAACACACACAGTGAGCACTTTGCTCCCTCGTAATAGGATAGGACTCGGGAAGGGAAATTAACCATTCTCCTGACAAATGGAGCAGCCATGGCAGACATTACTGTTAGCTCAATGTCAACGCACTCCAGACTCCAAAATAACTTTGTGCTAAAGCTCTTTTTACGGGTGGCACAAGCTGTTAGAGCGGTCGACGCACAGCATCCGGTTCGATCCCGATCCCAGACTGCATGTCCTCTAACTCCAATAATACAGTCTATTCTCACATTCCAAAGATATGCCTTAATTGGTTTCTCAAAGCTGCCCCAACTGTCAGTGTGGTACTACTTACAATAGGACAGGCAATTATGAACGCCTTACAGCTTGCTACAAATAAGCGGAAAGTCACATCTCAACAAATTAACCGAGTTAGAACACTCTCTAGTCTAAACCTGAGCAAACAAGCAAGCAAGCACATGACTGGTACTTAAACTTGCGTACAGTTAAACGTACACGCACACACTAATGACGGACTCCCGCTCTTTAACTCCCACCTCAGCTCGTGGATCCACGGCATTGATTGACTCTTGAGCTGACGCAACATTCAGAATTATACGACATAATATTTCTTTCCTAAAATCGTTCATTAACATTTTTAAGATCCAGTTGTTAAAGTGAACAGACATTGAATGAATGGCTGTTAAACAGAGAATACATGTACTTTTACCTGGTTTAACGTTTTCTTTATCAGTATTGTATTAACCCCTTTCATATCAGATGTTTTCTAGTAAACAACTTAATGGTGCATCCGACTAGTTTTTAAGAAAGCAGAAAGTGAGGATCTGCACAATTTCTCAGAGTCCCAAGAGGTACACATAGTGACCTCTTCTGGACAGAGCAGCAGTCCATCGCAGGTCACATAGGCTCCAGACGCACATCTACACCAACGGAGAAGCAAATAAGGCTCTGAAGGTTTTTGGGCCCGTTTTTACATTGTATAGATACTCTTTAGTTAATTACCTAATTTACTTAGAGTCCTGAACACTCCGTTTACATCAAATTACATTTTCAGCATTTAATTTCAGCACGTTAAAGAGGAGTTGAGGACCTCAAGGCTAAAGTTCTTGCAGCCCAGTTTTATTGAAGCCCAGTTTTGCTGCACTAATTTAGTATGTGACGCCATTTCCAGTAGTCAGAGTACCTCAAGAAAACAACAAGAACAACATAACATATCAAAGCTCACAAAGTACCCCGCAGTGGTGATCAAACCTGGGCTGCTGGAGACGTGGAGCGCCAAAAAAGATGCAAAAGCTTCCAAGACCACAAGTGATGTCTTATACTGGCATACTCAAAGAAGAGCATGACCGTTTTAAATCGAAATAAAGCACAGATTAGGACCAAAAGCTGGCTGCCATGTAGTAACGCTGGGTGTCATTGACTCTAGCAGCCCCCTCAGTTCTTGGTTGATGAATATTTATTGTCCGAGGTGCTCATGTGGCGGGCCAGCACTGAGAGCATGGCGAAGACATACTGTCGGACCATACATATTCAGCAAGTCTTTCATGCAGCCAGCAGGAGGGAACTCCATATTCAGCATGCACCACTGCTTTTCTGCTTTTTTCTTTTAACAAAATGGCATGTATTCAGGTCAAGATTTAAGACACGGCTGCGAAAACTAGCACCGAGGTGACTTGGAGAGGTTTATCTCTGGTTGTATGCATCCTCAAACACATCAATATGGCAACTGCAAAGCAAAAGTCGAGTCAATATAGAAAGCAGATCTATAGGCATCATTGACTGTGTTATATAGCTTAAGATCCCGGTGTGTTGGCGAAGGTAATTAGTCTGACACCACTGCTATTGGAACAGTGGCTGAATCTGAGCAAAGCAGTGTAGAGAGAGAGCGCCCTCTAGTGTGCAGTACCACTCTGCCTTTGCTTTCACATGGGCTTTTAATACATGAACTATTAAACATAAGCTATTCACACAACCCCATCAAGGTCGCAATGATATGCCTGAGATATACCTGTGTAGCTTAGCAAAGTAGTGACTTTGGTCCAAGGGTAAAGGAAAGCATCACAACAAATCTATGTGGATGGTCGAACTGATCACTTGATCACTGATAACACATCTATATCCACACGTTATGAAATGCATATTTTTTGGCTGATTAAGATAGATGTATGTTAGTACAGTTCCAGAGCTTTATGAATCAATACTGAATTGCATTGAAGCTTTAGAGAATCCTTTATGGAATTTCAGGTTACATTTCAAACATGGGGAAAAATGTTAAATAGGTCCCAGCTTTAGAAAAACATTATGTTGCCTTTTCCATGGTAGTTACCTTTATGCACCTCAGTATGACGTCTTGCATATACCTTTATTAAGGGTTTCTTTTCTAAAGCATTAATGGTAAATGATTAATCAATAGAACACGTGATGGAGTGTGTTATGGCGATTAGAATCAGGGCTGTGATTTGGTCGCAAGCACAAGCTGAAAGCAAGTGCGGTAGTTAAATCCATCCGTGATGTTATTCACGATAAAATGCAGCAACAAGAGTTCTATTGCTTTTATACAACTTATTTAAACAGCAAAAGGAAGAAACAAAAGAAATCAGAAGTCAGTACTGTCTTTCATGCCATCAAAGACCTTCCGCCAAACAGTAGGTCTCCAACAAACATGGTAACTATTCTTTACCAAACCTGAGATCTCTAAAACAGACCAACGGACCTGAATACTCCTCGAAATGTCGAGCGCTGGTCATTTGAATGCTATGACTTCCCACTAGTAGCACTGTGCTGGATTTACCTAGACTGCTTAAATTGTGTTAAAGGACCACTGAGTCTTTAGACAACAAAATGCTCTTGCTGGCACATAATGGTGCTAAAATGCTAATATTAGAGGGACTAAAGCTAAAAAGGAAGTTAATTAAGAATTAAACTATAGAATTGAGTTATTTATTAAGGTCATTGTGTTATTTGCATGTGTTATAGGCTAAAATTAAAGCTTGTGGTTACTTGGCAACGCGTCATCAGAGTGAAACCATGTTTATGTGAAAAAACCTTGCTGTTCTCACAAATATCGTCGCTGTGAGATGCGTGAGGTCGGAACCAACTGTTGTATAATCAATTTTAAAACACTGTGGTAATTTTAACAATTCGGACAATCACATACGAAGTGATATTTTAGAGCATGTTGATCATTAGTCATGCCATAGCTAGGAAAATTCCCACAATTCCCAAAATTCCTGACAATTCCCACTTACATTTGGCACATTTAGACTTTTCCCATTAGATGATTACATACATTTTCCCCAACAGGTTCTAAGTAATATCAGTCAGTAGAGGAGAAATGTGTTACTATGGACAACTGCCCACATATATAGACAGACACAAGCTGCTTCTGGCCATGTGAGGTTGAGTGTGGGTGTTATAGCGTTACCGTTCTCTTAACAAGTTGAACATGCCATGGTTCCAAGCATAATGAGAGTAATACAGCACTTTCTCAGTTGCTCAGATGGGTAATTACTGGTGGTCAGGTGCAAATTAGTGGTTAGAGCTACAGAAGATCAGAGGGTTTAGCTCTGTGTGGGTGGATGTGGGCGAGATGTTTGCCAACCTCCCATTGCTGGTCCACATGCTTTTTTGATGATTGAGTTCCTGTAGCTCCAGAACTGACTAGCTCCAAGTGAAGTACTTGTACTAGTGCATAACTCTCATGTCCTGCAGTGACCTCCGGCCTGAGTCCCGCGTGATGTACTCCAGAAAAACTGACCTTCACCAGATAAGGGTTACTGAACATTCATACATGAATGAAAACCCAATTAGGGGTTGCTAGACTGGTACTTTGTGTACTAGCGAAAGACTTACTTTCCAGTGCTCCCCAATCTTATGGAAATCTAATCAGATTTCATTCTTGCATTAAAAATACTATTCATTACCGTATAGCTTAAGCTTTTAGCCCGGAAGGTAAAACCCTAGAAAATCACTATGCATTAGTGTGATGTGAACTACTGTGGCATCTGTGACACAGCTCCCTCAGACTCTCTGACTGAAATCGATTTAAACTGCCCTGACCAGCCAAGAGAGATACAAGAAAAGGGGGTGAGAGATGAGCTCACAGATGAGTTCTGCTTTCACCTCAACACAGTCACACAACTGTTGTTTCATAAAATGAAAATCCAGTCACTTTTCCGACATGAAGAAACAAGCTTAAGAAGGAAGAATTTAATGATTGAAATTAAGAATCAAGCAAGGAATCTCAGCGACACCGAGTGCTCGGTAATGACATCAGCGATATTAGTTAAAATTGGATTTTTTTTAAAAATTGAAAATGATGACATAAGTTAAAACGTATCTGTACGTTAAGCTGTTTGGGCTGTATGAATCACTGAAATGTGTGGAAGAATAAAAAGAAGAAATACTGGAGCTGCATTTTCCAAATGAATTGTAACAGTGCCACATATGGGTTAGTGTCCCACCACATTCAGACATTTAAGTAGTGCCATTATTATTTTGGACGCATTTGGGTTTGTGTCTCCATACTTTTGGATGTGTGAGTTGTGTCATTGTTATTTTGGACACCATTTGGGTTTGGGACCCCATACTTTTGGCCACATATGTGAGATTGTGTCAATACTTTTAACCACATATGGGATGGTGTCCCAGTACGTTTGGTCGTATGTGGGTTTGTGTCTCAATACTTTTGACCATATATGGGTTTGTGTCTCAACACTTTTGGCTACATGTGGGTTGGTAGTGTATATGGAGACATGGGGGAAGTGACGAACGTGCGCAGCGCAGTGAGAATGTGTCGGTTGGAATTTAAATCTAACCATGGCATTTCTACTGAAGAACTGATTTAAATTTTTTTATATTTAAAATAATCAAAACGATTGACTTCAAAAACACATAGCAGCCACACATAGAGATGTCTACATAACAGTGTTTGAACTGTGCCTGTATGCTAAGCAGATTAGCTGTATTAATCACAGAAAAGCGTGGAACAATTATAAGAAGAAGTATGAGGGAGAACATTATAGCAGTGTTTTTTAAACACTATAATAATCTATAATAATCATTCTGCATTGACATTGCTTAGCATCTCTCTACACCACACCAGCTTTATTATATCCAACGGGCAGATGTTGGCATTGATTGATATTTTTACTAACTAGGTCACACTCAGCATTACTGGAACCTCACAGTGGGCAGCAACAGTATGGGGTAGTGTGGGTGGTGGAGCATCACAATACAGGGACAATAGCAACAACACAAACATAAACTCTGCAGAAGAGCGACATCCACATCTTGCCGTAAAAGCTCTACGGATGGTAAAAAGCTATTTATAGAGCCGCCATTGACTCAGTGGCAGTTGGTGGAGGACAAGCAGACTCAAAGACAATGTTTGAGATGAAATGTAGAAATTACTTGGCCCCACTTATATGGGTAGCCTTTCTTATTAGTAGGTTTGATGATTTCAGCCATTCAAACATTTATAGCCTATATGCATGGACTTTTATGGCACTTTTATAGGATGACCTTTTCAATTCATGTTTCTGAACTTTTATAGCTGTCCTGCTAAGCTAGACGCTCTTGCCCAGAGTGACTTATAACTTATACAATCCTGCAATCTGGGATTTGAACTCTGGACCTTGTATTCCATAGGTCAGTACCTTAACATTTACAACTAGGCTACCAGAGCCCTTATTAGTGTGAAGTGGTAACAACTACTCAGCTAAGGAGCATACAGTGCAAGCTTGTTGGAGCTTGTAGCATCGGGGGCTTGTCGACCAATTGAAACCAGCAATTGAAAAACCAAGATACTTCTTAGCAGATGCGGTACAGGCCCAGAACTGCAAAAACCGGTTTGTAACCTGCTGCTCTCAAAAAACAAATATTCATAATACTTTTGATTCTTTGTTCATGTTTTTCTCTGGTTATATAAGTAGACTTGTACAGCGTCAAGAGTTTGGACGTTTTTCAAGCTAAGTTTTTTTTTCTTGCCTCCTCTCAGTATTATTCATCATTCAAATGCTCATAATAAAAATCTACATTTTAATCTACATTTGTGTCAAGCGCCTTGCTCAGGGACCCAACAGTGGTAGCTTGGCAGAGGTAGGATTAGAACCCTGGACCTTTTGGTCCATAGTCCAATACCACTAGGCTATCCCAGTCTCCCATAAAAATGATGTTTTAATTGTATTCATTTGGCCCCTTCTCAAAATTAAACTGTGCATTGATTTGCATTGCCTCTTTAGGAACACAGTTGTTGTTGCTCAGCCAAATAGTGTGATTCACATGCCCATTCAAAAATGGAGCTTCTGTGAAGAACCTACATCTATTTAATTCAGAGCCTATAATCACCATGATGGAAAATCTTCTCGCTCTACATCCTGGCTGTCACGATGAGATCGCATGGGCGATCTTCTCGGACAGCCGTCACCCAGGGCACCTCCCCTTCTAGCGTCTTCTCC
>JAUZST010039843.1:0-27016 GCA_034779995.1 Parotocinclus haroldoi
ACACACACACACACACACACACACACACACACACACACACACACACACACACACACACACACACACACACACTGCATGACTCATGCCATAACATTTCCCGGTAAACACTGTGGATCCATTGCCCTGGTTAATCTTTATCACATATTGGTATTGAAGGCTAATTACGGAACGAGAGAAAAGGGAGATTTCTACCGATATTTTTATCTGGCTAACAGGGTCCAAAAGATCTCTTGGTCACAGTGTATATTTTGGGACACCTTCAAGGTTCAGCCTCCTTCCTCAGACGAGTCTCGTGCAAACATCAGGTTTCATCAATAAACAGAGAAGAAGCTCTGCAGGGAGCGAGCTGCTTTTTATTTTTTAGAAAACAAATGCAATAACGATGTTTAATAAACCCAATATAAAAGCTTCCATACGTCCTGAAGCAGATGGGCTACAGCAGCGAGAGGTTATAATGGGCATAGCAGAAGATTGTCTGGTCTAATGATTCTCAGTTGCATTTGGATCAACAAAAAAAGCATGGCTGCATCCTGCCCTGCATGAACAAGTCAGGCAGTTGACGGTGTAGTGGCACTTTGAAGTATTATTTTGGCACTTTGACCCCCTCCTAATACCAGCTGAGCTTCGTTTGAGCTCCACAGCCCTACCGGAGTAGGGTATCCTGACCATGTCCATCCCTTCGTGACCACTGCGCGCCGTCCTCGGATGGTTCGTTCCACTAAGATAACACACCCTGGGATAACAAAGCATGGGTTTTACCTGCATTATTCTGGGTCCCACCGACCTCCGATTTGCAGCCCCAAATTGTTCACTTTACAAATGTGAGCCACTGAACAGGATTCCATCCCATCCAAACTTCGCCCCGCTTCTTGTGGTGCGTTCCAGATAAAGACGGGACCTGCGCCGTAAAGCTCGAAAAGCTCTCAAAATGTCATCAGCAATGAAAATCTCTCATCCCTCAAGGAGACACAAACTTTCTTGTGGGCACCTTGTAAATCTGAAAACATAATAAGATTCCTATCTTCTTCTTCTTTTTTTTTCTCTCGGAAAAAACAAAGCCCTAGGCAGGATTTCAGTAGGTCAGGCTGTTTGGATTATTCATGCCTGTTACCTCTTAAGAAAAACCGCCGAGAGTCACAAATGCGGCATGTTTCGTACGTATATTCCAAGCCAACGAGCTCAATGCTGTTTACATAATTAAAATTTTAATACGAGTCTCAGCCCATAAACAGATACTTTGTTGATCCTCAAGGGGATTTTACAAAGCAAGAGAAGCGTCAGGGTGAACTCGCACGCATTCGACGGAAGCCACGTGTGTCTTACATCCTGCAGTGTTGCTAAGCTATGAGGACTGAGAAGAAGCAGCAGCAGCGCCAGGTCCAAACCAAATAAACGGGAGTGGATTTGGCAAGAGGCACTTTGTAATCGCTGGATGTGGCAGCAGTTGCTGAGCGCATGTTGGGAGCCACCGAAAGAGCAAACTGCCAACCCTTAAGCACGGTCGTGGCTCAAGTTTGAGCTGAAACTCATGCCATCGCAACCCATTTTTTATTTCGAATCACTGGTTCACTTTTTATGGCTGAACTGCCACCATTCGATCAGACACAGCAGTGCTGCTGGAGTACAGTTGGTGCCCATTGCACGGCAGGATGCTGATGGCTGGACGTCCTGGCTATTTTCAGTCCGGCTCTAACACTGATGTGCTTAAAACCTGCGGTGGCAGCCGTGCTAAACGATCCACCACCCTAACGTGATCCGGTCCACTGGTCCTATGGGGGTCCGGACCATTAGTGGACAAACAAAGCACGCAGAGAAACAGCGACGACTGAAACGTGAATAAAGAATAATGCGTATAGCACACACTAATTTGCTTTAAAACTTGGCACAACGGCGCTAAAATGAACCTTGGTCGCACGAACAGCAATAACGACGGTTCGAGTTAGCGGCTAATCCAAGTTATGCTTTGAAGGTCAGATGAGGTTTACTGTGCAAGGCCCACTGCTCGGCGCGCCCACGAACGCTAAACAGTCCATATCGTGCCCCCAATCAAAAGGTCCCCGTTCCAAGCCCATCCATTATAGATCAGGGTTGCGATTTTGGGTGAATAACAACTTTGCCCTGTAATGTATTTTTCATGAGCACTCATATTGCTTTTCAAGATGAGGTATTGGAGGGCATGTGAAGGTTCCCGGTGTCAGTGGGGAGCTGGAGAGTTCAATGTTGTTTACCGCAAACTGGATTTAGTCTTGGAGTATTTTAGCCTCCGATATTACTACATAGTAGAAGCAAAATAATATATACGGCTTACTTGTGTAAAAAAAAAAAAAAAAGAGACAAGATCAATCAGAGCAGCTTTATATTACAGTACGATCTTCTTCATATTACAGCCACAAATCTTAAAATCACATTAGAGCGTCCCTGGAGTCTTGGGGATCCGACTGAGGTTGGAAGCCGAGCAGCACACTGCAACACCCCTTAGACAAAGATAGCCCCTGAAGCATTCGATTATTTAAATCAAGCAGGAAAGGGCCATACCGTGCAAATTAGCGACATCTGCTGGCCAGATTTCCGCAGCTGCCTCGGAATGATGAATTTAAAGTAGCACTGACCGTTTTCCTTGTACTTTCTAGTTGGCACAGATTAATATAGTCTCTAGGGAGTACGCTCAAAGGAAAGTAATGAGTATTGGGATTACTCTTCCCAGGAAATCATTCCTAGGAAGTCATTAAAAAGGTGCAATACGTTACCAAACAAAAGAGCAATCAAACAACCCGGCAACACAGATAAATACGGAGGGTCAAAAGCTAATTAGGCAGCTATGCAGGTTCACTCTAGGCAAAAAAATGTATTTTAAAAACTGTCAAGATGAGATGAGCTACTTGTGTTTATAAAATTCTTAGAACGTCAGTGGCCAGGGTCATGGGAGGACCTGGAGCTTGAAAGCGTCCTGGTTTGCCTGAAAGCAGAGATGCTTCTGCAACTCCGAGATCACGACGGAAAAGGGCAATTAGTGACAGGCCATCATCCCCAGAGTGGCCATAAAGCACAGCGTGTGTGAAGCAATGCCTTGCAAACGAGCTAATGATCCATCATGGCTTAAGCGCTTGTGTCTGAAAAGGTAGCCACAGACTGTGAGTTTTGTGACAGGGCGTGTTGAGATGTGCTTGACCCAAGAGTTGCTGGTGGAGAAGAGACCTGCAACTGACACGGATTTGCAAATTACCGCCACCGCCCTGCTGCTCTGAAAGTTCCCAACAGGCTTCTGTCGCACTGCAGGTACAAAAGCTCCTGAAAACAAATTCAGTGCTTCAATTATCGCTTTTATTTTATATATCATTAATAGACAGGTCGTAATATATTGTTCACGATGGACCATAGACACGGCACTCCAATTTTTACTCAATGTACAAGAGTTCAAGGCACATAAGGCTCCGGGACAAATTTAGCTTTGAGGGAAGCTCCAGAGGGAAGTTCCTCCCAAACGAGTCCCTAGAACTCTTTGGTGTGAAAGCACCGAATAAACTGGTGAATAAGGTGAATAACAAATGCCACCGAGATTCCAAGAATTGGAAACTAAACCTCATCAGTTAACTCAAGATTTGATTCAATAAATTGATGAAGGAAGGAAACTTTTACACAAGTTTTTTTCCCCCAGGAGAAAGGAAACTTGTAAATTGATTGACAGTTTGACTTTAAACTTCGAACTTCATGGTATAATTGTAAACTCGGTTGACTATGAACTGACCACAGATTATTTCACAGTTCAACCATGGACTCTGATGGGAATTTGGGCGCCTCGTACTGGGTTATACTGTGATGTTTACCGGTGATATCCGAAAGGCAGGTTTCCCATTCGAGCCTTGTGACTCCCAAAGTCAAGGAGTCGTATTTATTTGGTCGGAACCCATTTCCCAGTTGCGTTTCTGAAGGTCGAGCTTGCATTCCTGAAACAGGTTGGTATACGCCTGTAGGCCCTGAAAGCTAAATCTACATTTCTTAAGTAAATAATCTCAGGTCCACCGTTTTGTTTCGAACCCATTACCCATATCTGGTCCAAACAAAGAATCGCAATGGTAATGAATTTCCTCCCTTAGCAATTGCCCGGATCAACAGAGACCGGCAGTAATTAATGGCTGACTGCGGCTCGTTTTATTACCACCGTCTCAGTGGGACAAGATTTCCAAATGAGAATTCATGAGTCACTGGCAGCCTCTAACAAAGCGTCCCACTATTTGTTTACCATAAAGCCGCAGAAACACGCGAGCGTTCACCAACTCGAAAGCTAATAAATATTCTCTCAGAACAACTACACTGCATAGCCAAAGGTTTGTGGACGAGCACACATTTCATCCCAACATTTCTCCTACCTTTGATGTCAAGCGCTTTTTTTGGAACACCACTCTGTTGTGGGGCGCTGATAATTTCCAGTAAGCCCTTGCTCACAGTTGGCATTTTTTTGTTTTTTAGTGGAGGAATATTATCAAGATGTCTGATGCAGTTATGGTCAAGGTCCTGTGCGAGCTGGCCAAGTTCTTCAGCGGAGTTGGCATCGTTTTTAGGTGCGCAGAGCAGAACGCTATGAAGCTTATTGATGTTGCTTTCGAAAAGGCAGAGGAAGGTGCAAGGTTTTCCTGGTGGTAAATGCAGCACATGTCCCATATTCTCTTTGTTCAGGGAGTCCAAAGAGGATATGGTGAGGCCAACAAGGGGCCCGAACTGTGCCGTTTATTCGCTTACGCTACGAAAATAATTTTTTTCGTCATTATCGCTCAGAATTACAAGCAACTCCGCTCCCGTGTGTAATCCACACCCGGATCGATCAAGCCTCATGAACTGTAGAGGCGTTCCCTAATCGTAGATTACGCCCATCAAAGATTACGGCCACGGTCACGCTCGATGCAGAGAAAGTATCTGGACGAGTGCCCAGGAATCAATCTGTGCTCGCACCTGATAGCTTCCCGATTTCAAGACCCGAGCACGAGCCAGCCAAGAAAAACTGTAGCCCTTCAAATCCTTTTAAGCATTGTTTGCATCGCGACTGAGTGCTGGCACTTACCCACGAACATGTGTTTACACACTCTCTGGAAAGCCGTCTGGCACTTTGTCGGAAACTTGCTTGCGAATTTGGTGGTAACGGTCCAAGTTGTGGGGCTACTGTATTATTCAACCTGTAATGACGTTGGGATTCAGGAGCGCTTAAGTGTGATGAGAGCATAGACAAAATAGGTTTGGACGTTTGGACACACGGGATGTCGGGACAGTCCTTTTCATACATAGTTTCTCACAAAAAAAATAAAAAATAGACAATGGCTTCTTAAGATGATCAGAATCCAAATTTCCATGGACCTGACTCCAGTGGGAGAGTCCAGAGTGTTAATACTTTGGTCACTGTCGTGTCCAAATGGACTAAAAGCTCAGATTTGAATACTCAGACAGGTTTCCAAGGTCTGTTTGGGTAATTTACGGGAAAAAAATAAACCAGAACTAACAGCAGTGGAGCCCGGCAAGCAAGACCGGCCGGAGCCAAATGGTCTCGTGTTCGGCCATGGCACTCGTCCTGCGTGAGCTCAACAATTTCCCCTGGTCAATTTGGTCCGGTCCTGTTCCAAATGAACACGATCAATTGCAGAGGGAGCCTGGAGACTCAACTGACTGTCCTAAAATGTCGGGTTTTGCCAAATCACGGGAGAACCCTTTGCTCCCCAAATGCCCTAGAGGCTCAGTTGCTTTCCCAAAGTGTTTATTTGTAATTTGTGCGTCGTTCGGCCAAAACACTGGGGCACAAATACCCCCTTAAGGGAACTTCCTTCCCTCTGTGCTCCCTTTAAAAAAAAAAAAAAGGTTAGGAAAGGCGGGTCTAAATAAACAACTAAATGAAACGCCCAATGACAGTCAGAGCACCCAGAAATTGTTCAAGCGCACTAAAAGTTACGCTGTTCCTTCCGAACGGCCCGGCTGCAATGCTCATGTGCTCAGGGAATTCATTTAGCCGAATCGTTCCTAAAGCCTGGTTCTTCCAGCTATGCATTAATATTGGTACCAAACAGGAACATTAAAGAATTCAAATGAGTTTCTGCCTCTATATCAAGACCGAAGTCGCATTTTGATGCAGTGAATGCATTTTGATGAGAGCATCTGCCAGTCCTTTTGCGGCGCAATGTGTTCTTTCATCAAGTTCCCCCAAATACAGAAAGCTTAATGAATCATGCTGTCCTTTTAGAGGGGAAAGCACACACATTAGCATTCCCCACACATTTGCTCCACACATTGGCATTCATTTCATAACTGTTTCCCAGCTTTAATCTTGGAAGAGCGGAAATGCTTACAAAAAAAAAAAAAGGCAATGCGGTTTTTAAGGCTTTCAGAGCGAGTGGACACCGGTAATTGTCCCCACTTATGTTAATTAGGCACTCATAGAAGAGAGAAGAGCTTAGTCATTTGGTGAGACCAAACAGGGTTTTATTAAGCTGTATAAAAAACATTTTGTGTGAGCTTTCTGAAGCGTCGCTATAACGGCAAATGATTGTTAATGGCAAAAAACGCTGCCAAACGAGCAGAGAGAAGGGTGAAGAAGACATCGAGGGGGTTAGATGGAGTTCAAGTCACTCGCGTGGCCCGAATGAAACTTGCCCAAGTGCCTAAATTAAGAAGAATATAAAAGGTTAGACGTTCAGCAAATCAACGCCGCCTCGGATATCTCACCGACCGACTGACGACTTTGAAAAACGTGCTGGACAACAAGCAGCTTGTCCGTAACCGCAGGTTTCAAAAGTCTCGGGTCACCGTTAGATTCGATGTAGTGTGGCCTCCGCTTACACATGAGCAACTGCAGCCAGGAGAAGCTCGACCGGTCGTTTTGGAAGGGTAGCAGCCACTTTCTTGTGAGAGAGAATCAGGGTGAAAAGGTTCAGATATAAAAGTCCCAGGTCTGTTGACCTTAGTTCGTCTGTGTAAACAAGTGAAAGCTACAAGGTTAATGGACTGAAGCTTTATTTCGGGGGTTTACTCTGCGCTTTCCCAGCTCGGAGCATTGGGTAAGCCCATAACAAATCAAAGCAACCTAATAAGCAGGTAAATAAAAAATGCACACCTTTAAAGGCAGGAGCTGAAACTCGAAATCACAACGTATTTATGGCTAGGCAAGGGTCTCGTATCTTTAAAGCAAACCCAACAGGCTTACGTCGAGCAACCCTCTTTTTTCGATGCCTCCGGACCGAGCGTGCGTAGGTCACAGTGAGGACCGAATGTTCCCACCGGAACGGAAAGATCTGGCATTTTTACACTGGCTTTTACACCATGGGGACATTTTGCTTGTTTTCGCATAGATTCTTTTTCGTAAAATGAATTTCCATCTGGAAAAAAAAGCAAGAGCCGAACGATTTGCTTTAGGTTACAGAGGTTAAGGTTTGGGCTACGGGTTTCGGGGTGTGGTCCCCTCAATAACAGAACGAGAAACGTGTGTGTGTGTGTGTGTGTGTGTGGGGAAGGAGAAACAGATTAGTATTCACTATTCAACGGGGCATGGGGACAAATTGATTTTCAATTGTTTATAGCCCTGAGCTTCTGATTACATTCCTTGTGTGCACATGCTTTATCACGTGCGAGTTCCAGTCTGAGCAAATGCACCGGTGATTACTGACACACACACACACACACACACACACACACACACACCTGCCCATGCCCAGATATGCTTCCTCAGGAGCACTTCTGTCCATTACTTAGCTAGATCACGGCAAACCAGCAATGGGTCAAAATAGCGACGTTTTTCGTACTTTCTAGCACAGACTTGAGAGCTGGAGGACATGATGTGATTTCTGTATAACTGGAAGAGCAGTTTTGACCTAAATCGCGCCGTATAAAGCCTGTCAGTGGTGACCGAACCGCTCAGAGCTTTTACTTTGCATTTGCGTTGCTGTAGCATTACCGTGGTAAGATCCAGTCCATGAGCATGGCCTAGCCGTATGTCACGATTTTAAAGGACGAGGGAGGCAGTGTGGGTTATGTAGTCCCCCGTGCTTTGTTCCAGGTCTCAGATGCGGTACCCGTTTGTTTTAGAGAGGAAAAGTAACCTTGACCCAGTCCACACTCGTGCGTGTCAGTTTTCCTATGAATAACAGTCATGGTTTGTATTCCTTTGGGCTGGCGAGCGCAATGAAAAGTCACGACTCAAGGCCACGGAATCCGCTCCGAATCTAGATCATGGCATGCTTATACGTTTCGATGTACAAAATTTTGTAGATAAGGCTTAGATAGAAGTGTGACTCAAAACGTACAAGGTACAAGCCATTGAGGATTAAGGGTTTGGCTCAAAAGCTCAACGAGTGAGCAGTGCTGAGACTTGAACCCTCAACCTTCCGGTCAACGGTGAGTAGAGTTCGTTTGTAAATCCCGCCGAAAAGGGCATCTGCATATTCTGCCCTGCCCCAAAAATCTGCTTGCGCTTAATCTACAGCGTTCCTGTATTTCACCCAGCAGGTCGCGTTACAGCGAAAATAAATACGGACATCCGCTGCAGCGTAGCGGCGCATGCTTGGATCGGGCTGTAGCCAACACTGTAGGAACCGCTCTTACAACCACTTCATACCTTTCACAGTCTGTGATCACCCACCAGATGGCAAGGAAAGTGGTTAGAAAGCCACTTAAATGACATCAAGGGCATCGCCCGGTCGCCAAATGCGTTACGAACGTCCAAACTTCCGTCGGCGGGAGCGGATCGTCCTCGTGCATGTACAGACGTGGACTTTGTGAGAAGGTTCTCAGGACTTGGCACACAGGAGTGAAATGCTCACCCTCGGCAGACATATTGGCATCTCAATTAAGCGGGATCCCTTGCTGAGAGAGACATCCAGCGATGCACCTTCTGTTTTCTGAGCTTTAGTCAATTATGTGCTCTGCAGCATGCCGGACGGACAGGTGGTTGCGGTTATTAATATGATGTTGATGCACTTGGCTCCTCTGGAAGACCGCAGTGAGCATGTTTACCTGCTCCGGATGTAGTTTTCCCACCACACTCTTTCCTGTCTGAGGTCTGTTAGCAAAACGTTTCTTCACAGCTAACGCCCGTCCCATCAACAACCAATCGCTTTAACAACAGGGAACTTTAAGGAAATGGTCATAAATTACCCGCCCTAGGCTTGCTCAATTCGGGATTGACCTTTTAAGATGGTATATAATATGGTAAACACACACACACACACACATACTGTAATTAAGAAAACGTAGGCGTCTGAAGACGCGTGAGAACGACCTAGCCTTCGGCGTTGAACAAACGCAAGCGCACTGCATTGCGATGCATCGTTGCACCGAGGCGTGGGCGGCAAAGTAACGAGAAATTCTAAAACACCCTTCGCTCCGTGATCCCTTCGGACGACCAGTCATTAATGGTGGCAAAAACGGCAGACCTTTTCCAACAAGGCTTCTGAAAGTGGGGATCTAAGCAGCCTCGTGAAGCCACTGACCAAATCCTGATCCCGCTGCTTCAAATGCTGTGTTCACATGGCGGCATGGGCCTTCGTTTGCCTTGGTCCAGCATCGTCCTGGAGGCCCCGTGCTTTACCCTCCGTGTGCATGTCTGCGTATGGGGCGACTTGTAACCCTGTCGGTTTGCATCCATTATGCTGACGCATGGCAGCCGCGAGAATCTGACACATCCGCTCACAGCTCTGCCAATTCTTTCCCCTCAGACGCCAAAGATGGGGAGGGGGCTGTGCGGGCGCTAAAATGAGCCTGTCACTCACACGATTAATTCAATGGAAATGACTCTCCATTATGCGCAAGCAGCGCACGGGATTAGACAAATGGATCGACTGTTATTTGCATCAGGCCGGTTGAACTTTAGCGGAATGCAGAGCGGACGCCACGGGCAGATATTTTGTGGCCGACACCTCGGACCCGTCTTCGGTCTGGATCTATGCGAAAAGTCATCCGTCTCGGGGTAACAAAGAAGCTGCACTTCGTTCCTTAACACCTCTGCTAGCCGGAACAACTTTGGTTCAAATGAACTGCGAGCTTTCCCACAAAGATAACGCGCCTGCTATTCTTGTAATTGTTTATCAGCCAAGCCCAGCTCCGGTTCGCTTTTAAATTCTTTTTTTTTTTTGTCTATTTAAGTCTCTTATTCGTGCTTGTTAATCCGTCCTGCATGACAGTGTGAGAGAAACGTTTCATTCTTTAGCTAGCTGTCTCAATCTGCAGACCAAATCAGCGTCGGGTGCAGAGGGAAGATTTAATAAGCCAGAAAAAGTTAGCCCGAGTAGCAATCAATTTGTGCCTGGCACACAGCAATCATGAATCATGTGCAGCAATCAAAGGCAGAAAACTCAAACGGGGCCCGAGTCTGAGCGGTGAAGCTCTCTGGGAAAAGTCTCGGGAAATGACAACGGCTTTGGAAATGAGGGAAGCCGGAGAGAGAGAGAGAGAGAGAGAGAGAGAGAGAGAGAGAAACGTTGACGGAGAAACCAGTTTTGCAGTGAATTTGCATTCTAGATCTGAATAGCTAGGAGTCAAAGATGGGTCCCGGGTTCGAGCCCAGGGCGGGGCGGCCTGAGTCCTGTCTGTGTGGAGTCTGCATGTCCTACCCGTGTCTGCGTGGGTTTACTCCGGGTGCTCCGGTTTCCTGCCACGGTCAGAAGACATGCGTGTTAGGTTAATTGGCGTCTCTAAAGGGAGCCTTGATGTGACTGTGTGTGTGTGTGTGTGTGTGTGTGCCCTACGATGGATTGGCTCCCCGTCTACGATTGTTCCTGCCCTTGCACCCAGAGCTGCCCACGACCCAATGTGGATTTGGAGTCAATGTGATTAGTCATTGTTAATAGACTAATTAGATTAACTGACGGCTTTGATGTTATCAGCAGGGTCATTATTTATCCTGATGTACTCAGCGGACCCCTAGGAAGGGGTACTGCGTTGGCAAGCAGACGTTTCCTGCGAGTTTAATATATTGAGTAACAATTAACCTTGATTAAAAATCAAAAGATTAACCCGGAAAATAAAGCCTGCTGCGTTCATCAGCATCATTACAGTCTTTTCACTAAGAATCTGGATCTAAATCTAAACCATGTCTGCATCAGGTCATAGTCAGTTTGTCTCCTTTACACCGCATGATGAACCCTGAAGCAGACGGGCTACATCGGGCGGCAGCAGCACCGATACTGGACAGCAGAAGATTGCATTTTTGAGACTGAATGCAAGAGAAACTCATAAGACTCATAAGATGGGTCTGGGGTGGTCGGATGAACTGGTATGGGCGGATCAGGGTGGTGTAATGGTACGGGGGATATTTTACTAGCGTCAGATAATTGAAGAAGGCTCTAGCATGTTCCGCATGGCCTCAGGACCTTGTGTGCCGCATATTCGCTAGGTTTTATTTAAGATCTAAAACGGATTCAAAGCGTAATTTAGACGCAAAGAGCAATGATCGTAATGAACGATGATCTTCGTTCATGACATTTGATTGAATCGAGCCCGCCCAAACGCCAGTGGCGGAATTACAGCTAGAGTGAACTTGCCAAAAAAAAAAAAAAGAAAAAAAACTGGCAGCCAAAATAACACCCACTCTGTTAAGATTCAAAATGAGTAATAACCTTTTTTTTTTTAATGACATCGCAGGTCTTGCCCGCTTAAAAGCCAGCCCCGTCACCCCTAATTGCTTTGCTTAATCAGTGTGTCCGAGCTGAATGCATGAGGCCAGTTCTTCTGATCTCTGTCACCGCGCTGCATCTTCATACAGACGGGAGAATGAAGGAAAGCCGTATTTGATCAGAATGGACCCTCATTACACGTGTTGCTCCCGGCTCTGTTATTCTCACTCCCGAAACACTTATCTAGCTAGACGAGACACAAATATGGAAAGCGGCGCGTTGGCGAGCGTGGGCGTTTTAGACGTAGCAGCGATCGACGAGACAGTATTGTTTAAGAATTTATACAGGAAATGAACCCTAAGCCATAGATATTATACATACCCAATAATATACATTTATCTCAGTCGGCACCAACATTTAAAACCATCCATCCATCCATGATCTTCCACTTAATCCGCACGGGCTAGCGGGCCAGCCGGTGCCCACCTGGCAACTCTGGGGGCAAGGGCAGGAACAACCCTAGACGGGGCACCAATCCGTGGTAAGACACACACGCGCGCGCACGCACTATGGGCACCAATTGACCGAAAGCACGTCTTTGGATTCTGGGAGGTAACCGGAGTCACCCCACGCAGACACGGGGAGGACATACCGGCCGCCCCACCCTGGGACCAGTGAACCTTCTCGCTGTGGGCCACCGTGCCGCCCGGACAACGAAGAAAAGGCAGTAAATGACTGGGCAGCGTCCTAATCAGTCCTAATCTTTTGTTACATTCACCTTTATATCGGCTTACTCACTTTGTTAGTCCTCCTAGTCCAGCGCAGAAGCATACCGGCGCGGTGTTTCCATGGCGACCATCGGACGAATCAGATTTGGTCTCGTCTCATTCGTTTGAGAACCGGATCAGACCCACAGATTGAACACGGTTCTCTTGCTGTAAGGTACCGAACCCCTATTTTTGCACACAGCGTAACCCCTTAAATAAGTCTGAAGTCACTTAATAACATAATTAGCTTTTTAACGAAAGACATGACAAGGCATTCAACGTCTAATTCAGGTTCAAGACATTTACGTTAATAATGGGTGAATAAGCATATAGTCATACAGCAGAAAATATCACATATAGGACGGATTTCTGCCTTTCATTCAGTGTTGCCATGACAGGCATAAATTGGACATCCAATCCTTTTTCCTCTACAATCAAAGACACCTAAGGACGCAGGACAAAAAACAAAAAAAAAAAGGTCCCAATTGCTACGTGGGAAGAGTTAGCATACACCTTCGGAACCTAGGTTTTTTCCGTTTGTGAATCCTTTAGAACTGCACATAAACACGACCGGACGTTATCAGGTTTACACACCACTCCTAAAAGTTGATCGGTTGAACAGATGAGACGTTATGAGAAATGTTACACCTGGTCACACACTCACACACAGTCACACACGAAGGGCCACTTTAGAGACACCAGTTAACCTAAAACACGCGTCTTTGGGCTGCGGGAGGAAAGCGGAGTGCCCGGAGTAAACCCACGCAGATGCAGGGAGGTCATGCAGACTGCACCCAGAAAGGACCCGGGTCGTACCACCCTGGGATCGAGAACCCGGGACCTTCTTCTAAATGATCAAACCAGATCGTGAAAAACCAGACAAGCGTTCGGATTATATTTATGGAAAACAGGGGGGAAAAAAAGCTTCACAAACTCAAGCCCCGCTTCGTATCTCTTAGAAACAGGGTTTTTCCTTCCATGTATGGACCCAAATACGAAGATCTGCACTGGTCTGATGTGAAGCAAAGCGTTTCGAATCCAACCCAAGCAATTCCGGCGCTCTAACAACGTGAGTCTGAACTCTGAACAACATCAGTGGCAGTAAATCTTTTAAAAAGAAAAAAAAAAAAAAAACAATGTCTTTACGGTACAATACGCAGCTCAGGATTTGTATACAATGCAACATGATGGATGGTTCCATCTCACCATAGAGTCTACACTGGTGGGTGAAGCATGAGCTGTCTCAAGATGTTCTGCCCTCAATAAAACTCTTTTCTTCTCTTAAGGATAGGACTGTTGGGGACAAGGGGAAACTCCAATTAACAGCAACGACCTTCCCCAGACGGAGTGAATTGCTTTTTAGGACAGAACGATACGAGTACCGCACTCGTCCCAGATGGGGAAACATATTCCGGAGTGCTTCTCTGACGGTACTTCTGGAGGCCTTGGGTGCAGGTGCAGGCCTCCTTACCGCATCTGCTATCCAGTCCTTAATGTCCCTTTCATCCAGGCCTGTCATGACCTGCAGCGCTGCTTTGCTCTTGACGAATATTTAAGTCATTCTCCATTTCAGCCAAGAAGACAGGGCGCATTTCCTGCACAGCATGTGTGCCTTTGGACTCAAGCTGAAAAAAAAAAAACATCTACAGCTACATCTGAAAAACTCCTTTGATCGACTTGCTAAAGGGTTTTAAAAGATGGCCGACCCTAGTGACAAAGTCATGAACGATCCCAAACGAGACCCCCACCTCGCTCCAGTCAAAGCCCTCGATCTCTCCCTCAGTCCCAGCATTCGATTCAATAAAATCTCCCCCGTCGTGCCGCTCGACTACTCTTATTCCGTATGATGGATTTATTCACACACCGGAGGGTTCCTTGTCTCGGCGGCAATTATCTATAAACGTATTACTCAGTCTGTTTT
The DNA here is from genome assembly GCA_034779995.1 of Parotocinclus haroldoi. Classification (NCBI taxonomy): domain Eukaryota; kingdom Metazoa; phylum Chordata; class Actinopteri; order Siluriformes; family Loricariidae; genus Parotocinclus; species Parotocinclus haroldoi. Next base: position 14,271 of record JAUZST010039843.1, read on the forward strand.
GCGACCCGACAAGACAGACGGGTTGAAGTTCAGGTTTTAAAAGCGAAGCCTGTAAGTGGGCAATAAGCATAATTGCACCGATATCAAACTTTAGCAGAGTTTATTGCTCTCTTAAAGCAAAGAGTTCAACCTCCAGCCAACGACTCTAAGAGTCTAAGGTCCATTAGGATGATGGCTTTCATGACATTACTGAGGATCAGATGCAGACACTTGGAGAAGCCATACATTTGGAGAGTGCACAAATCTTACCCTAAAAGGTAAGAACTGCCGATCGGCCAGATGAAACGGAGCCTCAACGACTGAATGGGAACCAGTTTAAGTAGTCACTGGTCAAACAATTGGTGGTATTGGTGACGTGCGTCGTTTGCATCCGCTGTCGTTAATATTTGGACGGCTCAGCTGCTCAATACGAGTCCGTTGTCTTCTGGCCAGGCTCAAGAGAGACGGTGTACTTGAATCGGTTGACTGTTGCTCCGTCACGATCCATTAGAAGAAGGTACGAGCGTTTTTTCGGCGTTCGGGTGGATCTGCATTCATCAGGACCATTACAGTGTGGTCGGAACAGAATCCTTTGCCCTTTGTCTGGCACAGAAACAATCCCATATTCCAGACTCTGATTCAGTTTGACACACGAAACAGGACTGATTAAAACTGTAAAAAAAAAAAAGAAAGAAAGACAGACCCAGGGTCAAAGAGCGAGTGAGGGAACAGCAGTTTGGCTAATTTGCGACGTTCGGTGCCCATTTGAACTGCTGCGGGATAATGGGAATCAATAATGACGCCAAAAGGTAAACGATGATCGTGCCATCTGTAGCTGTGGCAGGGGAAACTGCAGGCTCATACAGGTGCGGGTAGAATGCCAGCATAATGCTAATGTGGTTGGGTCTTGGCCATTTTGCGCGGATTTATACGCTGAACGGCCACTTTATTGGAGACACCCACCCGGTGGTGAATTGGCCCTCGTTTTCTTTCGGAACTAGGTGCATCTTGAAGCCGACTCTGAAACCGTGACGCCTTAAAGAATCCCCGCGTTTCATATTAGACGTTCTGCTTGTGGATCGTACGGAGAAGTGTGTGAGTAATGATCCGTGTGTGTGTGTGTGTGTGTGTTTATGTGAGTCATTGCTCCTGCCATTCTGGACCAAGCATAGCTGTTTTGTCTCTGGACCTTCACCGGTGTCCCATTGCAATCAATGTTTGTCACGCTGGAACAGAAAGGCATAGCTGCCATGACACTTCCCCAGAATGTTACTCGGGAAAGTGACTTTTTTTTTTTAATGCTGGATTCTGCTCTTGGGCCATCATTTCAGGAACGTTCCTGGACTGTCGCCCTATCACAACAGCATAGCTACGTGTTGTCATTGTTAGCTGGGAGACCGAGACGAACACCTTGTCCGAATCCGGATTGTACCAGAGGCGCAGAGCTGCCGATTGTCATCCACAGAACACGGAGAGAATGACAAAGGTGCCACTGAAGAACCACTGCAAAGTGTCACCTGGAAAAGTCATCGGGACTTCGCTTATGGAACTGGCAGCAGCGTCTGAAAGTCTGAAATAAAGGGGGCGACCATTCTGGGCTGTACACGTCTCCAAATTTAGAACTTCACCGATAAGGGCTTGGGTAAAATGGATAGGCACTGCCTCAAAAACACCACTGACCTCCGCCCAAATGTGATCCGGGGATGGAGATCACTCCGGTTTCCGCCCACAGTCCGAAGACGTGTGCGTTAGGTTCACCGATTCCTCTCAAACTGGCATGGACTCGAGTGTGTGTGTGTGTGTGTGTGTGTGTGTGTGTGTGTGTGTGTGTGTGTGTGTGTGTGTGTAAGTAACTAGTCCTGATATAACCTTGTGGCGACGTGGCTCCAGGGACTTCCCACTGAGGACTGATTTTAAAATCTGTTTTGTTACTTATTTTATTACTAACCTAAATATTAATACTGACATCAAGGCCACCCATGGAGGCCGGGGTCCTTTTTTGAGTCTCGCTTCCTCCTTCTATATTCAGGGAGTTTTTTCCTTGCCACTGTCGCCCTAGGCTCTCTCAACTTAGGGTCGACCTTTTAAGACCATATAAGATTGTAAAGCTGCTTTGAGACGATGCACCGTCGTAAAAAGCGACGTGAAATGAGCCAAATAAACAAAATTTTAGGTTTAGTCAGTAAAGCGATCAGTGAGTGAAGATGCAAGAATTACAAAGCCTGAACAGCTTGGGACGGTAACGCGTCGTTCCAAAGTCTTCTCCCACACTTTCTAATCAACAAAGAAGTTCTTCGGGAAATGAGAGAGAGAGTCATCAGCGTTTGTTAATGGTCTTTACAATCACTGGACGTGAATGCTTTTGAAAATATGACTGACAGGCGCCGCAACGGCAGGCTAGCATCCTAACCGCTGAGTCACTTGGGTACAATGTGTACACACACACACACACACACACACACACACACACACAAGCTGATGCTCCTCATTTGTCAAATCTTTCCTTGCAGCCATTCAGTTCATTCAAATTCAACGGAATAAATAAAACAGTTGCACAGCCCAGGAGAAATCTCAGGAGGGAAAAGAACGAGGGACGTCCCGTTGCATCAAACCTCGGTGTATTCCATGAAACTTGCTGACTAAACGCAGGAATTGGACGATCAACCTTTCACAAATCAGCCGGAAAGCCTTTTACCGCTCAACGTTTTCGGGTATCGCGTGACGAGGCCCCTTGCCCGCGGACGCAACGCAAACCGCTTTCCCTAGAGTTTCTCTAGAGTCTCTAGTGACTCCCCTGTCAGCAACGTCGAGATGTTTATCTGACATGCAGCACCATCCTGCAAACTCAGAAATCCCTGTGCCCCGGCTCTCCAGACAGGCTTTGTTATGGAAACACATTATGAACAATTTAGGCACTTTAACGTGCGTTCTGTCTGCGTTCCAATTCCAAACAAGGCAGGTACGCAACGGTCTCCTCGCTGAGAAGAACGTGACATCCACGATAGCCGATTTGAGCCAAAAAAAAAAAAAAAAAAACGAGCGCAAAAAGCCGGAGGAAATTGACTTTTGGTTTAACGATTTTTACACGCACCTGGCTTTAGAAGGACATAAAACATGCACGTACTACAGCGCGTCGCGTTACATTTTCCGTCAGGGCCTGCCCGCTTCTGCTTTTCGTTTGGACCAATCAGAGCTCGGTTGTCGGGTAGAACGGCTCGTCCTTCGTAGTTATGGGGCACGAGGGCGTACAAGGGCTATAAAAACACGGATTACAAAATGTAAAACGAAACATCTGGCGGAACGTAGCGGAAAACCTCAGCGACTGCAAGCAGTTGTGTTCTTCTTTGTGCGTTCTGTACGGCTCACAAAAACACGGGCATAATCGAGTAACCAAAACTGCTTAAAAACGTTGCGTGCATGCGCATAATAATCTCAGCTCACAAAAGCCGGGCTTGAATTAGCGGGAACGGGTGGCAACTGGATGCCGTTAGTGAAAACAAGCCAGTCATTAGTCAAATAAGCACCGCTTTGATAAGCGTGCGTCTCCATTTCTTCTTTTTTTTTTGGATGCCTTGTAACTCTGATCAAACCTGAATCGAATCGGTCTCCATTATTGCATGCACTCTTGTTGCCTTTGCAAACTGAAATAGATCGAGGACGTACGGGGTTTCTTTTCCCGCCCTGTTGTTCAGACGTTTCATCATTAGCATTTGTGCGAAAGCCCGTTCTCTGACTCCACTCCCGAATGTCACCTTCTTTTTTCATTCCACTACTTCAGCCTCCGGCAAATCATACGGATTCCAAACACTGAACAGCATCGCTTCTTTTTGTTCCCCCGCCCCCACCGGGCTGCCGAGCAAGAACATTGCCAGGGCTGAATCTGGAATTGTGTTACTTATCGAGATCAATCGAGCTTATTTATGTTTTACTTAAATCACTCGGTAAAACTCGTTGGGCCTTGGAGCTTAGAAATTGCACCATGGGCACAAGGCCAGGTCCATAAAGGCTTTGACCGGCCTGGACAGAGCCCTGACCTCAACCCCACTGAACACCCTTGGAATGAACTAGAACGGAGGTTATGGGAGAATGGGACGCCAAGAAATGTGTAGGCGTCCTAATACTTTTGTCTGCATAGTGTAAACCTCTTCAGAGCTGGAACGCGGTTAGTAAGATAGTATTATTAGTAACTTTCTTTGAATAAGGACAGTCTTTGTGTTAACTGTTAGACAGACTGTTTAGACCTTTTTGGGACAGTGTCGAAAAAGCGCTTGCTAACCTCAGTGGTCATTGTTGTGGCTGCTTTTTAAGGAATTTACCAACAATCTTGTAAGCGTCCGCCTAGTCTTGTCAGAGATCTTGGCCTGGCGCATGCTACATGGCATCCGAGACCACTTCACCTGAAATATTAAAGACATTTTAACGGTGTTGTGCCTCCTGCACCTGCAATTGGAGCGCCCACTAATTGGCCACTCTGGGACTCTTATTGGCATCGTGTTGCTTTCATTGCTCGCGTTAACCGCTAACGCGCCGTCCTCGAAGCTTCCGGAGCAACTTTATACTAAACAGCTGAAGTCGCTCATGGATACAGCAGGGAAAGAGGGGGTTTTAGATCCACCATTACAGCCCCATAGGGCTGTATAGCACACCGGCTCAGCGCTGGCCCTAACCTTCTGGTTTAAAGTTCTATGAGCACTGCTCAACGGACCTGCCGTCAATTAGTTAAAGAGACTGGGAGACGACCCAACGACTGGGACTCTTAAAATCTGTGCTATCAGGCCAGAGTTGCGAGGCGTTTGGGCTGAATTTATAGGAAATGCTGAGGCTTTAGTACAATGCAGACCCAAACCCATCGGGAATATTGCCTCAAATAAAGGATGGACGAAGATTAAAGAAGATTGCTTCATCAATACAGAGTTCCCCAAGCTAAATTCCCCTTCGTCTGCTGAGCTTTAGTGGCTGCTTGTCCGCTTTGTTTGGGTGTAAACATACAGGGCTGGATTTCTCCAAACCCAGAATCAATTGGGATTAAATTAAAGAGTTTTTAGGCGCTCTTCAGCGAGAACCATTTTCACTCGCCGACTAGAATGAATCTCCAAAATAAAACCATCTGGCTTGAGTTTCCCCAAAAAGCTTTGCTCCTATTAATTGGCTGGTGTCAAACGGTCGGATAAAATACACTCCTCATACCAGAAACGTTGACCTTGGTGCTTTTGGGAAACTGACCCCGGTTTGGTATGACCCGTTTTATGCATGTATGCATTAGGCTTTACTAAATTTACAATTACTTTAGCCATCGCTTATACACATGGCAAGGTGGCCTTTGGTACGGCCAAATTGTGAAATTAATGTCCAGGTTACTAATGCTGTAGCTAATCACCAAGCTAACTGCACTTAGGGCCGCATAGCAATAGGACTCTCCTTGAAGTGTATGAATTGCAGGCCAGGGTTTAATTCGATTTCCGGGGTAATTTGTTTACATTACTCTTACTGCGTTAGATCTCTGAAGCCAGTACTTTCGTTACAATGGCCAGGGTTGCCAGGTCAAATCAAATCCGTTCTTATTTTAAAGCCCAAACACAAAAAAAAGCATAATTTCCCTGAACAGGTGTTTGTTCAGACACTGGATCGTCAGTACCAGAATGATGAATGCACCTTCCAGTTTTTCCTTCCAATGAATCGCTTTATTCCTCGTGTTTCCATAGCCATTTTTGATGCCTCTTTTGAAACCGAATAGGATGCATGGCAGTAAATGGAAATCCAGCCGTCTCCGCGTCCGCTTAATCCACTCACAGCTTGAACATCTGTCTGAACTTCGTAGATGCTTCACTAAGCTCCAGGGAACCATGGCAACCACTTCGGAAACTACTTTAGAGACAGGCCTGAGAGTCCTAATCCTGTGTAAAAGCTTTTGAATGCACGCCTTTTGACCAGACCAGAGAGCAGACGTTTGGATACATTATTTCGGAGCTCGTAAATAATTGATAAAGGTTTGTGTCGTTACAGTGTTACAAAGTAGTTAGAACAATTACAAAGTGGACCAACGGTCAACAACGTCTGATTCTGTTGATGTAAAGCTTTGGGACATTTTTTGTGGTAGCTTTATTACTCACTCACCCTCTCTCTCTCTCTGTGTCTCTGTCTGTGTCTCTGTCTGTGTCTCTGTCTGTGTCTCTGTCTGTGTCTCTGTCTGTGTCTCTGTCTCTGTCTGTGTCTCTGTCTGTGTCTCTGTCTGTGTCTCTGTCTGTGTCTCTGTCTGTGTCTCTGTCTGTGTCTGTGTCTCTGTCTGTCTGTGTGAGTGTGTCTGTGTACACGTGTGCACTGCTGACACACATTAGGTGAATTGTTTGAACTATATTTCAAAATGAAATGCAGTATATATGGCTGGTGATGGACAAGAAATGATATGCAGAGTAGGTATTCGTGGCTCCTTCACACTCAATGGTATAAGGTAATACCTTTGTATTGTTACTGAAGTTTAGTGACAATACCCCTGCCCCATGCATGTTTTTTCCCTTTCATTGATCTCACTTCCTATTATAAACCTCCCCCAAATTTCACCACGTGTCTGCTGAACAGCCTCATCTCTCCATGCTTGTGCCATTTACTTTCACTTGGTTCCTCGTCGTTATCAGCAAACCCAGCTGCTAAATGTCGTACATCAACACGTCTAGTGCTGACTGGGAGTGGCACTTGGAGTGAAGTGTCCTTCATGCTCTCACTCTGTCTTTCTCTAGCATGAGTTCTGAGGTTTTCAACGATGAGAATCAGGGTGCTTTGCCTGTACGGAAACACATCCTGTCTGAATCAGCCGCTGACATTTTTGCCCTGGATCAGTCCACTGGTAGGCCGTCCATCCTGAGACAGTCTCAGTCTGAAAACGTCAACAAAAACATTCCTAAAGGAGTCAAGGTAAGACCAACTTGTTTGTATAGTGAATGTTTGACAAGGCATTGTGTGTTTGCTGTTCCAGCTGCTTGTGAAATGTTTTTGGGACATGTTTTAATTGGATCTATTTTGTTTTACATAAGCTACTCTTTACATGCCTTTTGCCCGACCCGGTTGCATTATACTCTTGCTTGTAATATTCATTTGGTTTTTAAAGTTGCACAATAAGAGAACGTGATCTTTTTGGAATAAAAATAAAATGGACACTGGAATTTTTTTTGTAGCTAGATGTAACGAGAAGTACTATAACTCATTTATTTAAAGAGAAAAGTAGTGACGGTGTTCTCATTTGTGTTGCTATAGTGAGGTTGGATACTAACTTGGATTTTGCTAAAGCAAATGGCAGGCTTTGGGCTTGGGTTTGATTCCTAGGTGGAGTGGTCTGGGTCATTTCTGTGTGGAGTTTGTATGTTCTCCCTATGTTCATGTGAGTTGTTGTCTCCAGCTACTCTAGTTTTGCTCCCACAGTCCAGATGCGTGTCGTGCGTGTCCGTGGCTGACGATGGGTATGCCCTTTGCCTCTGGTCAGGAACTAGCTCTCCCATGACTTTGTCCAGAATCAAGCAGATAAACTGAATGAATTAATGAATCAAATAATGAGTTTTTACTGACAGAAAAGAGAATCAGTCTTGTACACTGGAATTATCATGACATGCCTTGTTTTTGTTACCATGTTCTGGTGCTGTATGCAAGCTCCAGCACCCTTACTACCTTCTCCAATAGCTCAGATCCTTTAATATAGGTTCCCTGTTTGTCGTCCATTGCAGGGGGGGGACAGCTTTTTCATGGAAGCAAATCTATAGCACACATTATCACAAGTTTTTTGAAACTTTTCATTGCTGGGTCCAGCTAGTAATTTAAGCAACGCCTTTCCTTTTGTATTAAAAGGTCTCGTGCCTATAATGTAACACTACCTCTGTATTCTCAGCTCTTCCACTCTGACTTCCTTTGGTTGTTGAGACAGGATATTGTTTGAGCATAACCTCTTTGTTTCTCCAGGTTTGTTTCCAAACCCCACTCAGAGACCCAGTCACTAAGAAGATTATGTCCCCAAGTCGTTCCAGCAAAATGACTGCTCTTGATGACTGCACTCTTTCACTACAGTCCCTTACACTGGCTGATTCTTTTAAGTGAGTGTCGATGTGCTAAAAGATCTACCTGTGCAGTGTACCACTGCCGTGACAGGCATTTGGAAGTATTGCAGGAGCACAGAATATGTAACCCGAGTGTCGCTCTTGATTGTGTAAAAATTCCAAATGATTTTTGACGTCATAGGCAAGTATAAATAAAATATTCCATGTTTTCCAGGTCCCACACACAAACTGGGTCAATGGAACAGGTTGATGTTCGAAGTAACAATGATGCTGCATATCCTGACGATGACATGCCCATTCAGAGCAAAGGAGGCTATGCAATCGACTTTGACAACCTAGAGTCCATGAATCCCTTCCAAAGTTCTGCTAAAATGGTCCTTTCTCCACCTAAACCTGCTCCTGTGTTAGACGTGATACAGACCGAGCCACAAGTAGATTCCGTACCCATTCCAGCGTTTTCCGTTCTTGAAGAAGTGGAGAATGTTCCAGAAAAGGTTGATCTGGGTCTGGATGAAACTCTTCCTATGACTCCGTCTGTAGAAAGCTCCCTGGCAGAGATTTCTTCAGATGCTGCTTCGACAGATAACACTGTGATTATCGAGCCAAGAACAACAGACTCCACAGGTCAAATCATTGACACTGAAGAGATCTTGAACCTGGATCATGGTCCTGAACCAGCCTTGCGTATTCTGGAGAATGCACCGGAAGCTGTGGATTCCCCTTTGCTCCCTAAAGGAGAGTATAATATTGATTTTGACAGCCTTGACTCAGTCAACCCTTTTCAAACCGGTGGCTCCAAACTTCAGAATTCCCCTCTTGTTGAGAAACAAATGGCAATTGGCAATTCTCAACCTTCTCAGATCGAAGCTGGGATGGGAGAAGCTAAGGAAGAGGTTGCTGAGATCCCCGGTGAGCTGGAAGTTCAAGTCAGTGACGCTGTGAAACCAAACCAACCACAAGTTGACACTGAAGTCACTGTTCCTTCTGTATCACCTCCTAAAGAGGTTCCAATGCTACTGGAATTCAACTTTGATGATGGAGCTGAAGTCAAACGCAAGCCACCACCTAAGCGTCTTGGCTTAAAAAGGCCTCCTGCATCCAAAACCACAGTGAAAAAGCCCACCTCTGATCCAGCTGAAAAGAAGAGCCCCGAAACCAAACCTGCATTACTTAACGCCACGGTCGACCATGCTGACGGAGAAATCGGTGCACCAAAAGGCGCTTACACAATTGACTTTGATAAGTTTGATGATCTCAACTTTAATCCGTTTGCTTCAAATGCAAAAATGGGTGGTTCACCTTTACCTAACAGTCAGAGGAATCCAGAGCAGTTTGAGTCGTTGCAGGAACCAGCACCGTCTGTTGATCCAGTCAATTTTGTGAAAAGCAAAATGCACAGGTCAGTAAAAGTTGGTCATGTCGCTCTTACCTTTCACAATTTGGCATAAATGAATTGGAAATTAAAGGGAGACTTGGAACTGAATAAGCACCGGATCAGCCTATGAACGGAATCGGCTGGCTTTCAAACATGAAACGCACTGTCTCACAATTCTGTTTTAAACATCGTTCCAGCTTATTAGACTGTCCAGTGCTGAAACGCTGACGATTTCAGTTGATCCAAAGTGTACTAAAGAGCATCTTCCTATAGCGAGCAATATTAGTAAGGGATCAGTGACATGGTGTCATTTTGGTTACAGTCATGTCTTCAGTGTTCTAGTTCTTTAGAGAGCAAGCGCTGTTTGCCGTTTGTGTGGCTAAAGAAGCAGAGGAAGAACTCCGAAAACTCTCAGAACAATAAGGCATTTAAAACGGCACCACCTAACAATGTCATTTTAAAAACATTCTCAACCTCTGAGTGAGCTGTGCTGTGAATCAGAGGCCATGACTCTGACATGTTGATTTGTGTAGTGACGTTACAATTTGGTAGAATTGTAAAACACCTAACACTTAATTTAGCGACATGCCTTGTAGTTTTACCCCCTGCCGCTTGCAACTAATGTCAAATTAAACGGGTCTCTGTTTTGATCAAATACATAAACGCTGCTCACAAAAATCAGGGGATATTTAATTTTGAAGTATTTTCCCCAATTCTTCTGAGCATATACTTTTATTAAACAGAATATAAAATATTTAGAAATGTTTAAAATTTGATTTCTTTTTTTCATCAACTGTATTCACCAGATGGAACATGTTAAGAGGAGATATTTATTAGTATTGGTGAGCTCTTGAAACGATTTCACTCTGCCATAGCTTTCACTCACCCCCATACCCCCCCCCTCTTTAATGATGCATTGACATGCATGTTCTTGTTCATTTGAGCTAAAAGTTCCATGTTATAGCTGTGACATCCTGGCATTTGAAAACATACAAATGATCTCAGCAGCTTTAAAACCCTTTATCTATGGACTGCTTTGATGTGATTTAAAACATAAAATAATGCCATAGTATTTACTTGACCTTTGTTGTTACACATCCTGACACATGGAGTGATTTGAGATGCCAAACTGTAAAACTTAATTTAAAACAATACCTTAAACTTGAGTTTTTAAGATGTTGAAACTGACCCAAACCACTTATTGTTGTGTCCACAGTTCTTCAATTGAAAAGAGTTTAGAAACCGACCCACTTTTGACCATGGTAAGTTGCTATTGTTGAAGGTACTTGTACTTCAGATTGTCTTGTTTGAATTGTAACTGAACACGTTTGTCATGAGCATTCTCCATTACATGCTTGCGTTATTGTGTCACACGTGCTGTAACATGGATATAAATGTGAGTTTATGCTTTTGAGGATATCGGTAATGTTATGACCTTTTTAGCAACAGGCCAGAACTAGGGTTTCTCATGTTTGGGCAGCAAAAATGTAAATAACAGTTTTAAAGATTAACCTGCTATCTTGTTAACTTTAAAAGTCTTGGTCTAAATGACTTGTTACTGTTTTTTAGTCACAGTCAGCAGAAAAACCCCAGGCGTTGGAGGCTGCTCCTTGCAAACCACCCTGCAGTTTAACCCAAATCAAGCCACAATCCATGGAGAAGACAACGGAGATCATGAATGCAGAGCCTGAGATCATCACAGCTGATGATGAGTTTGTGCCTGGCTCCATGTGTAAGTCACTTTCCTTTAAATTAAATGATTTAAATGGAGATTATTAAAACTATGGGGATCCGTTGTGTGCGTTTTAAAAATTATTATTATTTTTTTTTTGTAGTCATGCCATCTGACTTGGATGGACAGATTGATTATTTGGAGCAGTTTGGATCCAGCGCTGTGAGTACATGTGGGCATAAACAAACCTAATAATAATGCAAAGGTTAATTTTTTTTGGACATTTATTTTTAAGAAAACTTTTCCGGTAATGTCTAGTTTAAGGAATCTGCTCTGCGTAAGCAGTCGCTCTACCTGAAGTTTGATCCGCTGTTGAAGGAAAGCCCCAAGAAAGTTGCCTTTGATGTTGCAAACTCTGATTTCAGTCTTCCTCGTCCATCCCTTGCCATTAGGTGAGTTACATTTTACGACCTTTTATTATTGTAATTAACATTACTGTAAACAGCGCTGCTAATAAAAGTACAGATTCCACACCATATTACTGTTTGAAGCACGTTTTCTGCCCAGTGCAGTTTTTTTTTTCCCTGCTTCAACAGGGAGTTCTTAAACCAGTTTTCTGTTGCTTTGGGTAAAGTCAGTCATTTATATAACGCTTTTCTACAGTGGTGCATTGTCTCAAAGCAGCTTTACAATGGTATATTATCTTAAAAGGCCAATCTCAAATTGAGCAAACCTGAGGCGACAGAATTTCTTTAGGTATTCGCTAATTTTCTTTCCTGCTTAGCACTTTCAACAGATGATGCTTTGAATGTAGGTGATTTCAACATTCACTTAAATGAGCAGGATCCACTGAAAACTGCTTTAGAGTCTATTAGAATCCACGGGTATCATTCAAAATGTGATGGGAACGACCCACAGCTGTAAACATGGTTATTATTTTATATGGCAGTATAATTTTGTATGTATGACTAGCTAAACAATTAAGAGAGCTAGTAGAAAGACTGCAAAAGCCTCCATCCTGCCTAATCAGGGTGCATGGGTTTCTCTCAGGATCTTTACTCTATGTACTGCCAAGCGTAATGAAAATGATCAGAAGGTGTTTAATTCAAAATGTACAACTAAACATCATCTAACAATGCTAATGTAGTGATTCATTATACAAAACTTTATACAGCCAGTGTGATCACTAAAAGAGCAGAAATATGAAATGGAGTTGGGCACCTGGGCATTGGACTAAATAAGAACATGAAAACCGACAAAAACCTTGAATATTAAGTCCAAAATGTATATGCCCCCCACGGAACTTAAAACTACAATAAGCACCTATATTAGTTAGTGATTTACAGACTGGAACAACCTATGTAAACTATAAGAAATCCAGGCAGGTAGCTGGAAACTAAGTACGTACACAAGATGCGATTTCAGACTTGCAAGTCTTGCGTGTATCTAATCGATTAAGAACAACCACTCAATGTGCAACTCGTTAGTCTGGAATGTCCCATGTACAACAATACAGATGGACAAGCTTGAATAGTCTGAAGTTTTTAGATGAATAAAACAAAATATTTATTCTTCTGTTGTCGTTTACACTGGTTGTATCTGAACGTGGGTCTGTGTGGGTCTGTGTGGGTCTGTGTGGGTCTGTGTGGGTCTGTGTGGGTCTGTGTGGGTCTGTGTGGGT
>JAUZST010039864.1:0-27012 GCA_034779995.1 Parotocinclus haroldoi
TGGGAGAGCATTCCTATTTCTAAACTTGAGAAACTGGTCTCCTCTGTCCCCAGACGTCTGGTGAGTGTTGTAAGAAGGGGGGATGCCACACAGTGGTAAAAATGGCCGTGGCCCAACTTTTTTGGGATTTGTTGACACCATGAAATTTGGAAACAACATATTTTTCCGTTAAAATGATACATTCTCTCAGTTTAAACTTTTCATTTGTGATTTGTGTTCTATTCTGAATAAAATATAAGATGTTGGCACCTCCACATCATTGCATTCAGTTTTTATTCACAATTAGTGTCCTAACCTTTTTGGAATCCGGTTTGTAACTATATTTTCACATAATAACTCTCATAATCCTTATAAAAAGATATAGATTAGAGAAGTTAACCAAGAGGCCAGTGGCCATCATAGGACTTGCAAATCCTTATGGCTCAGATTGGATGGTCTTGTGCATGTGTAATGTAAGCACAGCAAAAAACACACACGCACATTTACAGCATTTGGGAAACGCCCTTCTCCAAAGCGACTAATTAAGCATTGGCCTTGCTTAAAGACTCAACTGTGGGAGCTTAGCAAAGGCAGGACTTGAACTCAGGACCATCTGGTCTAGAGTCCAGTACCTTAACCACTAGGCTTCCACAGTGTAATACATATTATAGACACACATATTTTTATGCTTGGCATTACATGGGTAACCTACCTAGATAACAATCCATTTTTTAGGATCGTTTGGTGCACATGATTCTAGAACCTTGTCGGACTGCATCTCCATCCACTTCACCTTGTGTCAAACATAAAGTACATCAGCAAAAAGGAACTCCCCATGACTTCTGGGTGTGTCCCTTCTTAATTTTCCAGTTTTTATCACGAATTTGTGACTCCACTGTTAAGCTTCTTTGGAAGTCTTTAAGTCATATGTTGATTTAAAATCTAGTCTTCTGACCTCTTGACATAAAATAAAACCAAAACTTTTGTCCGAGTGGACAGAAAACCCAAACACATTCTTTCTTTTTTTTTTTTTGTCTCATGCCATGCTGATGCTTAATTTTAATTTAAACAGAAGCCATGCAACTTTTAACTTACCAGTCTTTGTACCTTGTTGATAAAGCTTAGACCTTCTTCTGCTTTTAACTTGTGATCCGCTTTGTTAATGGGTAAAAGCTCTGTTCCGTTTACCATGCAGTCCAGCTTGCTTTATAGAAGACAGTGTGTTGCCCCAAGTCATCGATCCCATTAAACAAGGAACTTGCAGACGTTTCACTGACAGGAAGTGAGAACTGTGAAACTGTTGCATTTTTTTTTTTTTTTTTTGGCTCGTTCTTCTACCAGAGTTTATTGTTCTAACAGTGTAATGCAGTTTAGAAATTGGTAAAGGTTGGTACTTGATAATGTAATTATAATGTAATTATAAATCTTGACAGTCTGAACTTAAAAACCTCATATTTGGAATAATCTGAATTTGAGCTTGTGATTTAACAAAAATGGTGGGGCTGTATGCTAATTAAAGTCAAGTGTAGCAAAGCCATGAAGAAATGGTTGCTGTTGTCATGAAGCTTAGCATAAAGTCCAGTCAGTTTGTAATATAAGTAAACTCAGACAAAATTTCCTCACTTCTCGGTTTGTGTGATGGACCTTCTATGGTCACAGTTTTTCAGTGTAACCATCCTGTGCATTTTAGTTTGCTCCACGCCTCAAAGTGATGCAGTGAAATATATGCTAGTGAAATCTGAAGTTGTACCTGTGGCATGAGCAGTTTGGTCCAAACTGTTTTTCTGCAGTAAAAAGTGAAGTCAACAGTGCTTGCATTTGGATAGACAAGGCATTTCCTTGCTTCGCTTACTACGCTTTACTGATTAAATCTGAGTTTTTACAATGAAGCACTTAACATTAAGCCACTGTGAATGACACATTTGTTTACAAATCAATTAAACTCCCCTTTAAGTGTTATAAGCTATTTAAATCACTCAGAATTTAGCCAGTGAACTGACATTTTCTTGCATTATCTCTTATTCCAAAATGGGAAAGTTCTGAGGTTTTGACTCATTTACTTGTTTTTGAATCAGTTTTCTTTTCAAAGCTAGCCAGATTTAAAATTGTGTCCAAATGTCATTTCATGACGTTCGTAGTATAAAAAACCACTGATGATATTAAACAAGATATAAAAAAATCTATAAAATAATCTTAACTATATAAATAAATCATAACTTAAACTTTGCTTTTAGTACTTTATGTAGCCTATGTTCCAGCTATAGAGTAATAACGTTTTTTTGCTTCATTATAAAGGACATAAATTCCTAGTATAACATAGTCATAGATAATACTCCAGAACAAACATTTAGCAAATATAAAGTACTTCAAATACCTCAAATAGCAGCTCATCCCCAAATTTAATAGGTTTATGGTGACTTTGTGGCGTAAAGTAGAAAACTTAGAAAACCTCATCATGCATTTGTCTATTTCACTTTAGTTTGTTATAGAGCAAACCACAATAATTGGTAGTTACTTATAATAAAAGTAAAAATAAATGAATGTATAAAAATAAATGTACACCAGTTTAATTCTAATTAGCTTTTAGTTTATTTTGTAATACAAAGGGAAGAGTGAGAGAGAACTTATCTGGTACATAAATGTCAAGAGAGAGTGAGAGAGAAATCCCCCACAAGTTTAACAAAGTCTGCATACTAATGTGTATTAGTCTAGTTCTAACTTAAGAATCATAGCAGTTCTAAGTTCTGCGTTTGGTCAAACCAGCTGATGCATTCTACTCTTTAGAAATTAATATTTGATTTGATGTATCTTTAGTTTTTAAATATTGCTCATTAAGTATTCTTTTTTTTTTAACCTTCTTTCATGTGTAACTTTTAAAACTAGTATTAATCCAGTGTTATATTTAAGTGACAAATCAAGGAAGTTATGTTGTGAATGAGTTTCTGAAATATAATAGATGTTATTTGTCAAACAGCAACAGTTTTGCTCCTAATCATTGAAGTATTTCTTTAACCAATGCTAAGCTACACTGTTTCCTAATCAAGTTACTCCCGCAGTACTGTTAGTGGTGATAAATACATAGTTTAAAAATAAAATAAGTGTTTAGTCTGTCTTTTAGGTGGTAAGTGTGAATACACCTTTTCTGTTGGTTAAATGAAGAAGGATTCTAACAGGAGAGAGACTGCAGGGAGAAAAAGTGTTTAGCCATTGCTAAAGTCAGAGAGTGGATCTGTACCCTGCTCTGTTTACCACAGGAAGGGAGTGTGTGCACATATAATCTACACTACTAGTGGCATGCCCTCCAGTTCCTTAGCAGGGTCTATGCACGAATCTCTGGAAGTGGAGATTTGCATGGAGCCCATGGATTTCTCCTCAATCGTCTTAGTGGATATGTTTTGACGCAACGTGGCCCCGTTTTCTTCTTCATTCACCTCCTCTACCTCGTTTCGAACCTCCTCCAGCAGGAGATTGGTCTCGCACGGTCCTATGATGCCTGCTCTCATACTATCACTGCTCCAGTGACCTGATCCGCTGACCAGATCTACATTGCTGCGAACCAAGCGCCGGGCCTGCCACCGACGCTTTAAAGCAACAAACTTGCATGAAAGCACTGATAGCGATATTAACAGAACAAAGATGAGACTCCCAGAACAAGCAGCTGCTACGAATGCTAGCTGAGGTTCAATGAAACAGCCATCTGATCCTGGAACTATAGTTGTGTTCTGATCTTTATCAGTGACTGGGACGGTGGAGTTGGTGCTATATGACAAATCCATTCCTGCTCTAACAAAAAGAGAACAGATTTCAGTTTGGAAATGGGGAAAATATGAAGGATTTCTAAAATGGAAATGACATACCTCAGAAATAAGCGCACAACTTGTCACTTGGAGGCAGGCTTGCTCTTGCTTCTAGTTGGAAAATAGTATTTGGGAAGCGATTACTGAGGTACATCACCCTTTAGTCATTTTGCATACACTCCTATCAACTTACAATTGATACAATCTTACAGTCCTAGAAGGTGTGACCTTGCTCAAGGCAAAGGTGGGATTTTAACCCTGAACCTTCTGGTCCATAGTCCTGTGCTTTAGATGTTAGGCCAGCACCGTCTCATGATGTCACATTAAATTTCTCCTTAAAGGTTTAATTAAATAAACCAGATTATGCTGGCCTTTCATGTTGTATTTTTCAGTTTCACGCTTATGCTGCTAGTCTTGTGTTCTACCACTTGGCTTCAGATCCGGTTGCTATGCAGGGTTTTGAAGAGCATGGAACTCGTTGTCTGGCCATTCTCTGTTGACATCTCTGATCAAGGAGTTTCTCATTTCAAAACTGATTCTCAGTGGATGTTTTGTAACACTATTCTCTCTAGAGTTCTACCTCTAGAGTGGGCGAATATCCCAGGTCAACAGCTATAGTAATACTCAGAACACTTCATCTGGCATCAACAACCATGAAACAATCACTGAGATCATATATTTAGATATTATGTTAAACTGAAACACTTGTTAAATACAACGTTGATAGAGATGTATTGAGCACTTACCTAGAGTTTCAATGTTAAGGTGATGAACTGATGCACTTAACCAGTTAAAGCAAATGACCTGGGATGCAAATACAGTCACTTCCTCACTCGTCTCATAGAGCTATTTTAGAGGTCCTTGAATTTAGATAGATCTTAGGTTAGACTGTTGGAGAAATAACAAGAAAAACATCAATGACTAAACAAAGTCGTGCAAGTGTAGAATCTGTGTTGATGTCTCTGTTTATGCTGGACTGTGCAAAAGTCTTAGGCCCCCAAATTAGGCATACAAATGCCTATAAGTTCTGATTGTATTCTAATTAAGTTTAGAAATGATTATATACGCTCATGAAACCATCGATAAAACTGTGGTATATCTAATCTAATGGTGACCCAAGACTTCTGCATGCACATTGTTAAAGAATTTGGCAAATACTGTATATTCCTTATGGATTGGATGAACTGGGTTCACTGAGTATTTTAACATAACAAATGATCGTTGTCTGAACCGTCTCTGAGCTCTCATTGAATTTCCTTTAGGTTTAAGACGGGGCAGATCAACGGTGACCTTCTAATCTACCATGTGCTTCTTACCCTCAAACCGTACTACGCGAAACACTATGAGATTGTTGTGGACCTCACTCATGTTGGCCCCAGCAACCGCTTCAAGACAGACTTTCTCTCCAAGTGGTTCGTGGTGTTTCCAAATTTCGCCTATGAGAACGTGGCTGCTGTCTTTATCTATAACTGCAACACCTGGGTGCGGGAATACACCAAATACCATGAACGACTGCTGACTGGATTGAAAGGGAGTAAGAAATTGCTGTTCATAGACTCGCCTGCACGTCTCGCTGAACATGTGGAGCCGGACCAGCAAAAGCTTCCTGCTTCGACCCTGGCTCTGGAAGAGGACCTCAAGGTTTTCCATAATGCACTTAAACTGGCTCACAAGGACACTAAAGTGTCCATCAAGGTAATTCCTTCTGGATAGCTGGTGTGTTTCTTTGGAGGAATAGGCTCCTAAAAACCCTTAAAAATCCGTCTCGTATTTAACCTTGAAATTCAGTCTGGTTTGGAGAGAGAGAATTTTCTGTCACCTCTGGTTCCTTTGTTTCACTGGTGGGTTGGAATAAAAATGTTATTGTTCGAAATATTTCAAGGACGTAGTGAACCTCGAATCTCTGTTCAATTTGATCCCAATCCAGGTTGGATCCACAGCTGTGCAAGTGACGTCAGCTGAGCGAACCCGCGTTCTCGGTCAGTCAGTGTTCCTCAACGACATTTACTATGCCTCTGAGATCGAGGAGATCTGCCTTGTTGATGAGAACCAGTTCACTCTGACTATCGCTAACCAAGGCACACCGCTGACGTTCATGCACCAGGAGTGTGAAGCCATAGTGCAGTCCATCATCCATATCCGTACACGCTGGGAGCTATCTCAGCCTGACTCCATCCCCCAGCATACCAAGATCAGGCCTAAAGATGTGCCTGGAACTTTACTCAACATCGCACTCCTTAACCTGGGCAGCTCTGACCCCAGCTTGAGGTAAAATGTACAGCTGTTTTCGTTAAACCATCTTAAAAGGCATGGAAGAATCTTCTTGTTTTTAATTGACCCAGTGGGTATTTTTTTTATTTTTTTTTTGCTTATCAAGAAGAATTGCTCATAAGACTTGCTGTAGAATTTAAATGAACTTGTATTTTCATTGTGCTTTCTCCAGGTCAGCTGCATACAATCTCCTGTGTGCCTTAACCTGCACTTTTAACCTCAAAATTGAAGGGCAACTCCTGGAGACATCCGGACTATGCATCCCAGCCAACAACACCCTTTTTATTGTGTCTATCAGTAAGACACTAGCAGCCAACGAACCCCACCTGACCCTGGAGTTTTTAGAAGAATGCATATCTGGTTTCAGCAAATCAAGTCAGTACTATTGTAACTATTGTAATGGAAACACTAATCGAATTATGCTGATTCCATTCTAATGTAATTAGCTTCAACTTTTTATTTCTGGCTATGATTAGCAGGAGCAATTAAGAGCTAATTATTTTTTTTGTTTCAGGTATTGAACTGAAGCACTTGTGTCTGGAGTACATGACCCCTTGGTTGCGCAACCTGGTGCGTTTTTGTAAGCACAATGACGATGCCAAGCGCCAACGTGTAACAGCCATTTTGGACAAACTCATCACTATGACCATCAACGAGAAGCAGATGTATCCCTCAATTCAGGCTAAGATATGGGGCAGCCTGGGGCAGGTAGGCTTTCAACATGATTGCTCTGATGCACTCTTCTCTTGTCGGATCTGGTTCTGGATCTACCGCAGACTGCTGCGACAATTAAGTTTAGGGTCATAGCAATAAAATAGATAAAGAACGTTACAAGAATATCTTAAGTTTGCAAAATCCATTCCAAACTGGTCCGAAACTATGGTATGTTTTAAGCATCCGATTCAAACAAAATCTGCTTCAGCCTACATGTTCCTCTTGCTTGGTTACTCACACCAAAAAATGTTCAACCTACAGGTTGTTACATTCATATAAACTGCAAATACAGGGGGAAATACAGGTAGTCACATATTTTCGATGGGGTGTGTTCCAACAGGTCCGTTGTAAACCAAATTTATTGTAAATCAGGAGTTTAATATATACTGTATATAATCATAGCTCAATCTACATGAAACATTAAACCATGCCCATGGCTTTTCCTTACTGCCTTTCCCAGTGCTCATGGCAGAGTGCGGAGTACAGTAATGCATAATGTATCTTAAATGTAACCATTATATTAAAGTAACTGTAAACCAGGCAAAGTCATTGTTACAAACTGACACCATTTTGTTAAAGATTTTAATATCTCATGCAATTTATTGACTCGCGTATTGAAAGCGAAAAACCAAAAACGGTCATTGTTCATCAGTCTTGCCATGTGACCCTTTACATCATACACTACCAAATTGGAAATGATAAATTCAGAGTTCAGTTTTTGCTGAATGTGTCATCATGTTTATTAACGGATTTTTAGTCGGTTCATCGTAATATGGAAGTGCCTGTACTAAATAGCATCCTAAAACACGCTGCTTACAAAAATGAGTGGTTATTTCACCATTTCAAAATGAAATATCCCAGGTTTTTGTGAGCAGTATAGTACCACATCTTTTGGTGTAACAGTTTGCTTTACATTGTAGTACTCCAGTGGGTTAGAGCACAACACGTAATTAAAATCATACAGACTGAAAAGGATTGTTGTTGAGAATTATGAGTCGGTGAGTTGCAAGCCATGCCCAAGAGGTGCGTTAAACCTAAAATAGTTAAACCATCTCTAGTTTTGTTTCTCCATTTTAGCATAGCAGCTGTCAAACTCTTTTTTTTTTTCAGTGTAGTAATAATCTAACATCTGCATTTGTTTCACTGACCACAGGTTAATGAAGGTGATTCTTAGTATAAGCAAAGATTTGTTTTTGTAAAATGAATTGTGGATGTGTTTACAACCTTTGATAAGAACATTTTGAAATGCCTGTCCTTGTCCACTGCACATCTCATCTAAACCTCTCTCCTGTTTCTCTTTGTAGATATCGGACCTGCTTGATGTTGTGTTGGATAGCTTCATAAAGACCAGTGCTACTGGAGGACTGGGATCGATTAAAGCTGAAGTAATGGCAGATACGGCCGTGGCTCTGGCTTCAGGAAATGTTAAATTGGTGTCCAGCAAGGTAGGGTTTCAAGCGAGGTGTCCCAATATGCTATTGCGTTCTGTGTTGCATAAATTATGTTTGTGTACAACACTAGTAGTCTGAGAAATGTTTCTGATTGAGTCTAGTCACCTGTATACTTATATAAATGACCATATTAGAACTTGAACCAGTACTTTTACACGCTGTTAATGTAAGTAAACATTTTTAATAAAATACACAGAATTTGAGTAGCTCTAAAGGTACATATAATCATAATAACCTTACCAAGACTGGCCATTAATTTACTTTTATGGCTGTTCATTTTTTCTGCCCTGTACAGATATTGACTATTCACTGATATTAGCCAGACTTGAACTAATATTCTGTTATTTGTAGATATTTGTTGTCCTCAATTATTATTTGCACCAGTCAAGCACGTACACAAGAATAAAGCAGACGCTTTGCTCTTATACTAGATGAGCAACACTTATAGTGAATAGATGCCATTGTCAGTGTGAAGCATAAGTCACGCCATTCTGGCTTAAAATCCACTCACCTCAAGATTCTCAAGCATCATGGTCCTTGATGGAAGCTGCACATGCATTCGGGTGCGTCGTCTTATTTACACACGTCCATTTACCACAGACGCCTCTATATTGAGTTGGTAGCTTCACTGAATGGTTGCTGAGTATTATTTGGCTAACATGTGCCAGCCACTGCTGATGTCACAACATGCCAGCTTTGAAAGACAACGGCACTCTTTGTCCAGTCATCGTGTCTGCCTTCCCTCTGCCTCACACATGGCAAGCTCAGAGGTCTAATGCAGACCCAAACATGACCTTATCGAGGAGGTCTTTAGTGACAATTGTTACATGACCCTAAGAACTGTTACACTGTTTGGAAAAATATATGCAATCAAATGTCAGCTTTTATCCATTTATTTTTAATGTTTAAAGCATTTAACATATTATCCTTAGAACAAAAGTGCTTTCTGTGGGCATAATGATACACCCTGCATATGACATGAAGTTCTTATGATTTAAAAAAAAAAATTATTCTTAAGTGAATACTGTTTTAAACTAAGTAATCGTGCAAAAGGTCTCCTGCAGTTTGCAATTGTAAAAAAAAAAAAAAAGTTTTAATTGTATCTTCACCATATATTAAATAACCGAGTTAATATGTTCCTGTTTTATTTCTTAAGAATGACAATTTTAAGTATTTTGTACTAATAAATAAATACATTTTGTACAAAATAATATTTAGTCCCCTGCAGTTAAAAGATAAGGTAAGGTAATGTTACTGCAACAAAATGTGCTTTAACCATTTTGGCTATCACCAGATTTAAATAATGGTGTGGAACTGTGGTAGCCTAGCCGTTACGGTCTTGGACCATGGGCCAGAAGAACAGATAAACATTTTAACTTTGATGCATGCAACACTTTCTAAAAAAAACAAAAAAAACAAAATAAAATAAGATGGGGCAAAAAAACTTGGACAGTTAAAGAAAAAACACCTGTTTGGAACATTCCACAGGGCAACAGGTTAATTGGAAACAGATGAGTGTCTTGATTGGGTATAAAGGGAGCATCTCCGAAAGGCTTAGTCATTCACAAACAAAGATGGGTTGTTTCGAACAGTTTAAGAACAGTTTCTCATCGAACAATTGCAAGGAATTTTGGGATTTCATCATCTACAGCCAATAATATCATCAAAAAATTAAGAGACTCTAGAGAAATCTCTGCAAGTAAGTGGCAAGGCTTAATACCAACATTGAATGCCCGTGACCTTCGATCCCTCAGATGGCACTACGTTAAAAACTGTCATAGTTGTGTAACTAGTTTTATCCCATGGGCTCAGGATCACTTCAGAAGACCATTTTTAGTCAACACAGTTTGTCGCTCCATCTACAAGTGCAAGTTAAAACTCTACGATGCAAAGTGAAAGCCAAATATCAACACCCAGAAACGCCACCGGCTGCTCTGGGCTCGAGCTTATCTGAGATGGACTGACATAAAGTGGAAAAGTGTCCTGTGATCTGAAGAGAAAAAGAACTGTCCGGATTGTTATCAGTGCAAATTTCAAAAGTCAAAAAATACACAAGAATAGAGACCCCAGAAAGTTAGAATGTTAGTTGAAAATCAAACCAAACAAGCTTACTGAGCCTTTTAAACGTCATAAATTACAAATTCACTATTTTCCATTACAGAACGGATGTGTATATGGGAGCATGATTACGCCCTCTGGTGTTTATAAAAAATGAATTTGTATTTGATCGTGCGCTAAACAAAACTCGTCTCCACGATGTATCACTTTGTTACACCCTTTGTTAAAGAGTGTTCACTCCTATGTTGAATAGAGATATTTACGAGTTTGGCATTTGATGGCGCAACAATGGCAATTCGGTCCTTCTAGGATTTGAACCCTCAACCCACAAGTCAGTTGTCCAGTACTAAAAATCCTAAGTTCAGTTTAAAGGCTTTACCAAATATATCTCAATGTCTTAATTAGACAGTATAGCTTGTTGTCACTGCTTTTGTTGACGCCCCACCTCAAAGCGCCACCTTTTTCCTTAGGTGATTGGTCGCATGTGTAAGATAATTGACAAGACCTGCCTGTCTCCCACACCAACGCTGGAGCAGCACCTGATGTGGGATGACATCGCCATCCTAGCTCGCTACATGCTCATGCTGTCCTTCAATAACTCCCTGGACGTGGCTGCCCACCTGCCTTACCTGTTCCATGTGGTCACCCTGCTTGTAGCTACAGGACCTCTCTCTCTCAGAGCATCGACCCACGGCCTGGTCATCAACATCATTCACTCACTGTGTACCTGCTCACAACTCAACTTCAGTGGTGAGACAACATGCATGTGTATTAAGCAGACTTGCAGCTGCGTCTGTGAATTCAACTACAAGTCTACATCTTTGGGTTTCTAATCACAGAGAGTCAGCTTCTCTAAATTCACATGAATGACTGAGCCACTAAACTCCATCTTGCTTTCTAAGCTTTACTTCCACGATCTAAATCTCCAGTCAGCAGTTTAGAAATGTTTTTCTTTCTTGATGTCTTGGAGCTTTCACCATGATGTAACCACTGATAAAACCAGATACTAATTCTTAAACATACCATTCATTTTGTATCATTTCAAACAGAAATGAGAACCATACCTTCAGAGAAAAGAACTCTAAATTCAGCCCTAGAAAGGTCCTGATCTACACAAACATACCATATCTACACAAATACTCCCTTTATTCTTCCTATTCAACCATGTTCTGGGATTTTCAGAGTTCCAGCACTTGTGTGGCAAATTCAATGTAGTAGGATATAACTTTCATATTATGTAGCATTTCAGAGAATTTCACATTGCCATAGCGACACCCGTCACTGCGCTTTGGTGAGCTGAGGTCTTATACAGGGAAAACCCATACCTAGCCCACTAGTGTCTCCAAGCATAGGCAACGGAACCCCTTGTGTGAACCTAGCCGGTAAAAAAAGGACACACACAGTCGTATTGTGCACTCTGGTATTTGTGAATCCAATTTATATAGACTTTTTTTTTTTTTTTTTTTGCTTTTAACTTCTACTTCATTGGAGATTCCTTCGTGTTTGCTCTTCAAGTGCATGGAATGCATTAGCTGGTGTATTTTGCCACTGTCCTAATGTAATTCTTGTACCTGGTGTCATTATCCACTTGATCTGAACGCTTTTGCTCCTGTTCCCTGCAGAGGAGACGAAACAGGTGCTCAGGCTGAGTCTGACCGAGTTCTCCCTACCAAAGTTCTACCTGCTCTTTGGTATCAGTAAGGTTAAATCAGCAGCAGTCATAGCATTTCGCTCCAGCTACAGAGACCGTTCTTTCTCCCCCGGTTCCTATGAGAGAGAGACCTTCGCCCTGTCCTCTCTTGAGACTGTTACTGAAGCCCTGCTGGAAATCATGGAGGTCAGTCCCTTCTGGCTTATACAGAAACCCTGTTCTTTCCTAGGAATTAGGTTCTGTTGCTTCTACATGCTGTTCTTCTGACAACGATTGACACAACTTTCCTTGATCCTGCACTTACTGTGTTATCTGTAGGCTTGCATGAGGGACATTCCTGGATGTAAATGGTTAGACCAGTGGACAGAGTTGGCTCAAAAGTGAGTAAAAGCTTAATCAGAATGAATGGAATATCCAGTATAGTATATGAAAACCGTGTGTGTGTGTGTGTGTGTGTGTGTATATTGATTGTTGTGTTGTATGTGCCCTTGTGTAGGTTTGCTTTTCAATATAACCCGTCTCTTCAGCCGCGAGCCCTGGTGGTGTTCGGCTGCATCAGTAAGCGTGTGACTCACGGTCAAATCAAACAGATCATCCGCATCCTCAGCAAGGCCAGTCCGCTTCTCAGCATCGACCGGGTACGTGTTCAGCTTCCCAAAATATTCTTATCTGTCCTTCACTTAAAATATACTGCTCACACATTTTTTGTGAGCAGCGTTGATCTTGTCATTTTTATTACTTTAATCTCTATAGATTTGTTCTTTTTTTTGTTTGCTCCTACTTCACCCTACCTTTTTTGTATTAAAATGTACAACCAGGCCATGCAAGGGGACTGTTTTAATTAAACATTTATATTTATTAATAATGCAATAACATTTTCATCATGACTTAATTTGTTTGTTGCAGCACATTTACATTGTGATTTCCCCAATGGATGGTTGCCAGTATTGACTGTGATTATCAGAACGATACCTTTTTAATGCAAAATTAAAAAAAAAAAATTAAAAAAATTAAAATTATTTTATTAGCTTTTTTTTCTTGAAAAGTGGAAATGAGAAGTACAGAAGGAACTGTCCAAATTTGTTTACTGCCCTTACCAGTATTGCTGCCTTCTAGGCTGATAGTGCTCTATATAGTTGGTTAATTTGTATTGATTAGGGGACCATTTCATCTCCTACCCCATAACTGCAGGTCCTTCACAGGGATAAACAACTGAAATGCCACAAATAACATCATCATAACAAATCATTGGTCAAATATTATTACATTAACAAAAGGTGTAACGGTGCACGGTTCCATTTCACTATTTAAATCTTTAGCTCAAAAGCGGAAACGATGCACATTTACTTTAGTGTGATGCAGTTAAATGAATCAGAGATTTAAAATGATAAATAACATTATATTGTAGCTTCACCCTATGTTATATAGCAGCGCTAACATTCCTTTTTTCTTCTAAATAACAATAATTTAAAATTAAGAATTAAACAAAGTCTTTAGTGTGCTGCAGTCAAAAGAAATTGAGTTTTTAATAATGCTAGAGCAAAAAATGCTAGTGTAACAGCTTCATCAAATGTAAATCAGAACAATGAAGTAAACCATTTCACTGAGTATTTAAACATCCCATATTCATCAGAATGGAAGCCTTGCGTATGGAAGCATGACAGATGGATTGCGCCCACTTGTGGTCAAAAAAATGCAAGGAACTCAGATGGCATAAAAGACAGGAAATCAGGATGCACATAGTGACAATTTTGCATTGCCTTGTCTCAGAGTGTATTGTTACACCCCTAGCATTAACACATTATTAACTCGGACAACCCAGTATGAAATGAAGTGTTTTAATGTAAGCGATAAGACATTGAAACACGTAATATTAGAGATTTAAATTGATTTATCCTTCCCTTCCCCACAATTTACCCATAGCTTGGACTTTGAGGTTCAGGCCAAATGTGAATTCAATTTGGAACGTGATATTTTCTATTGGAATGTCTATCGTTTTTTCTAATATTGTCCACAGGCCATAGACCATATTTGAATTGGCCAGCTTGTAAGCGTTGGATCATTTATGGTCAATTGGAATCTCCTGCGAATTAGGCCTGTTAAATTGCATTTCCGAAAAGCACAATCAGCTCAGCATTTCTAATAATGATCTACAATATGTATACTTTTTGTGCCCGGGAGATTCTAGCAGTGTTTTCCAGATTGGTTGGGCATTCCACAGGCAGAACTGGTTTGAGATTTTAGACGGGAGGCTTTTTTCTCTCGGGTGTCAGCGAGTCCTATCTGCAGAATACAGTGTGCTGATAAGAATGCATTAACTGTGGCACCGTGTCTCTAACTGCTGGTGCTGCACTCCACTGGTCAGCCTGATTAATGCTGTTCCTCTGCAGGGACTGGAGAGCTGTTCAAAGGGGCCGGATAATTACAACAGTCAAGTTCTCATCGAAGCCACAGTCATCGCATTAACCAAGCTGCAGCCCCTCCTCTCTCAGGTGCTGTCTTGGTTTAAACGTGCAAAACACTTACTTAATGGCAGCATTAACAGATCATTAGAAGCAGTACCAAAAGGCCTTGTCTTGGCAATCTGAGACACATTGTTTGTGTCTTGTGTATTCAGGACTCGCCGATGCACAAGGCACTGTTCTGGGTGGCGGTAGCAGTGCTGCAGCTGGATGAGGTAAATCTCTACTCTGCTGGGACTGCACTGCTGGAGCAGAACCTGCACACCCTCGACAGCCTGCGGGTATTTAATGAGAAGGTAATAAACGTGCACATAAAGCACAAAGCATTTAGGCCTCCTTTTGTACAGTGAAAGATATAAACTTTTGTAGCTCTGCCATATTTAAAACGCTTCATAAGTTTACTGCTAGGTGGGATACACTCGACACAAGTCTGTTTTTTTTTTTTAAAGAGTCCTGAAGAGGTCTTCATGGAGATCAGGAAACCATTAGAATGGGACTGTAAACAAATGGACCATTTCGTGGGGCTGAACTTCAACTCTAATTTCAATTTTGCACTAGTGGGACATCTTCTGAAAGGTAAAGGATGACAAACTACAACAGCCATCTTTGCTTAAGAAGCTTAATTTTTATTTAGCTAAATTAAACTAGGGGTGTGCGATAGTGATTTTAAAAAATATATCTATTTTTTGTGATTTTGTTAATGATGATGTTTGGCAGTGTGTATCTTGGGTCTAAAGTATTCATAAATTGTTGAAACTATCTTTGTTTTTTCTGTTGCTGTGCTTGTTGTAAGGCATATTGTTTGCAGAATGATTAAGCTTAGGTTTGTGTGTGTTTTTGTGTTAGTACCTTAGTGAGTTTAAGCCTGTCATGGCCATTCCTGAATTTTGTCATAATCCTCATATTCTGCAATAATTCTGCAAAATATTTAGTTATCGAGCTGTCTTTAACGGCGGCTGATTTGAGATACAGTTTGCAGATTGAGTGAGGATGAGCCTTGTCTTACAAAATCTAATGACGTCGACTGCAAGGCTGGTGAGGTCTGTTTTGTCTCGCATGACTACATGAAACATTGTTTTCGAGCTCTTAAGGTGTGTTATTTATTTGAGTTCTTAACTAACGAATGACAAGATCGATACTATAGGCTCGCACATCGTTAACAACAATTAAGATGTTGCAGCAGACCATGCGGATCGCACACCCCTACGTTAAACCCACAACATAGAAACCCGTTCTGATGCTTAACAATTGTACAGCATGTTCTGTTAGCATTGATGTGCTTTGGTTCTCTGCTGTTTATTCCAAAGGTTACAGACACCCGTCCTCCACCACGGTAGCC
This sequence comes from Parotocinclus haroldoi, assembly GCA_034779995.1. Classification (NCBI taxonomy): domain Eukaryota; kingdom Metazoa; phylum Chordata; class Actinopteri; order Siluriformes; family Loricariidae; genus Parotocinclus; species Parotocinclus haroldoi. The sequence goes on from JAUZST010039864.1 coordinate 15,723, forward strand.
AGGACGGTGCGTATCCTCCACACGCTTCTGGGCCTGGTGGGTAAACACCGCAACTGTGACAAATTTGAGGTGAACACCCAGAGTGTGGCCTACCTGGCAGGTGAGTGAAATTCAAATGGCATTTGCATGCACGCTAAAGCCGCAGTCACGTGAGAGTTTATATGCAGTTTGTGACTCTGCAAAATAACCAGCAACAAAAAATGAGCGACACAATTGTCCATTTTTAAGCAGTTTTCATAATCTTGGCTAGCAATTTTGCAAGGAGAATTGTAGAGGAGTAATACCAGCTTTATTTTTAGTTTAAGAAATTGGTACATAATATTTATTGCTTTACTTTATATTTAGCAGTTTGCTGTTTAAATACCCCAATATGCATAAGCTGTACATTATATTTATATATTCCTTTGTCTTGTATTCTTTAGTTTTGTATAATCTTTATAATGTTGTACAGTGGAACCTTGTTTTTCATCATTAGTCCGTTTTAAAGTGCCTGACCATAACCGAAATAAATGATAACCGAAGCCATAAGTAATAATAATAATCCATTTAGGGCTACAACAACGAATCGCTAAAATCGCTAAAAATCGATTATTAAACGCGTTGGCAACGAATTTAATTAACATTTTGTTGTCACACGATTTATGTCTTACTCGCCTTTACATATCCGCTTACGTCACCTGCGGCGCTTCATCAACGCTGGAAAAAAGAAATCGGAACGACTTGAACGGAGCGACACATAAATTTCTAAATACGTTTAACATTAAGAAGTTGATATCTTCTACAAAAGCAACATGACCGTCGCAGAGAAGAAGGTTCGGCTTAAATCTTCAACAGTTTGGGAGCACTTCACGCTTCAAACAACTAAAAAATGTGTAACATGCAAGCTTTGTAAAAGTGATTTGACTTGGCACAGGTGCAAACGGCGATGATACAGAACCTAAAACAGAAACGTTAAAGTAACTAATGAGGATGAAGAGAGCTCAACAGCAGGGTAAATCACTGCAGTATCCCAAGTTTGTTCGGTTTTGAAATCAGGAAACGTAACGGTGCACTTACTCTATGCAAACTGGCGTAGCACGGTTTATGCTGTTTTAGCTTGTTAACTGGATAATGGCAGTGATAGAGTACGTGGGTTTTACTTTTAATTTAAGTTTAATTAGCTTAAGCACTGTTTATGTGCTTTATAAATAAATATAACTTGTACATAGTTGTGGTAATTAATGATTAAGCTTAAGTTGTAATTTTCGTACAGAGTATGAGTGAAGACACTGCACTGTATAGGCAGGATTAATTACATTTAGACAGGGATTAAGGTAACATATTCGAGTTACTCTAATTTGTGTAATTAGGTATTTACACACTATGTTACATATTGTGCCAGTGTGTGCGTCTCTTAGCTTTTGCACCTTTGTTACTTACTTGCTTTAACCTAATGCTGTAAATAAAACGTTTACTGACCTGTTTAAATTGATCTGTCTATACTCATGCTATACTGTCTTTCTCATTCCAGAAAACAGCAGCAGTTATAAGTCTTATTAATTTAATCTATTATTATTTAATTATTGTAAGCAATTATTTTTTCTGTTAATTAATGCTCTATTTCTGACTAAAGACATGGAATTTTGTTTTTTAAATATTCGATTAATCGAACAAAATAATCGACCGATTAATCGATTATTAAAATAATCGTTAGTTGCAACCCTAGTTTCAGTTTCATTGTCTAACCCCTGTATATATATTGTGTTGTAGATCATTTAAAAAAACTTTTTTACAAATGTATATTTCGGTGAACAAAGTTGGTAAGCAACAGTAGTTCTTGTTTGTACGTTTGCTATACGTGTAAATCGTACATAAAAGGTTTAATAAACATTTAATATGTTACGTAATTTATAGCATTTCCCGTCTTGTAACATAGGGCATGTTCGTTTAATCGGACCAGCCGGTTATTAAGACCAAAACGATCACGTCCCAATGTGATCCGATTAACCGAATTGGACTATATATTCATAAAAACGGGTCTGAAATGTGCATATGAACAAGTAATAATTTAGAAAGAAATACTGGGTGATGTGATTTAATAATCATGATAAAATAACATTTGATAATAATAATAAACATTTTCAGGTGACATTTGACACCACCAAACACCTGAGCGAGTCCTCGTTGAAAAAGAGAGAGCAGGAGCGTCTAAAGCTGCAGGAGCTAGAAAGGCAGAAAGAGGAACAGAAAAGAAGAGAAAAAGAAGAGGAGGAGAGACGCAAGGAGCAAGAACGGTACTATTTACTGCATGTCATTTTTTTAACCATGTTTAATCTTAGCAAACCTAGCAGTAAATAAAATGCTATCTAGTTCACATGTACATTTCTTCTGCATTTTATTAAATTTCAGTTACCATTGTGAAAGTATTGTAAACTGTCATGTTTTCTTTCTAGCAAAATCTAACGGTGTAGATTTGTATACACTCACCGGGAACTTTATTAGGTACACCTTGCCAGTACTGGATTTGCTGCTTGTTGTTGAAAAGAATGATGGCAGTTCTAAAGGCAAAAGGCAAAGGCAAAAGGGTTAACCCCTTTTCAACAACAAGCAGCAAACAAAGTGCTGGAAATATTTGTCCATATTGACATGAGAGCATCACACAGTTTCTGCAGTTCTACCACATCCCAAAGGTGATCTTTTTGTTTGAGATTTGGTGACTGTGGACGTATTTTGAGTACATTGAGCTCATTCTCACTTTTGAGAAACAAAATGTACAATATATTTTGACATGCTGCAGTATCCTGCTGGAAGCAATCAGAATTGTCAGCAACGATACTTGAGTATGCTGCAGCATTTAAACAATACTTTGTTGGTATTAAGGGGCTTGAAGTGTGCTAAGGGGCTAGAAAAAAATTCCCCCAACATCATTAGCCTGAACTGCAGGTCGGATGCCATGCTTTTCTGAATGGAAAAATTCTGTCCCTACCCTACCATCCAGTTAGCATGGCCAACAGCCCCAGAGATCCCTGGTTTTATGCTGACCTTGCAACATGTGTAGTTTGCATGTCCTCTCTGTGTCCACATGGGTTTACTTTAGGTACTGCAGTTTGATTCTACATTCCAGGGACATGCTTAAGGTTAATTGTTCATTGTTAATTGTTCTGTCATAAATATAGCTCCTGAGACCAGTAGTAAAACTACTTAAGCACAAATAAATGTCCACCTACCTCCAGTTTCCTTACCTATAAACCTGGTAGGTAGTATTTAGAGTATTTAGTGAGTACTTGAAAGTTTGTGAACACTAGAATCTTCTGCATAAGTATTACCCAAAAGAGCAGCACATTTTTACACACATCCTTAAAGTAAATAAAGATGATGATAATGAAGCAAATGAGACAAAAATATTGTATTTGGTTGTTAATTTATTGAGGAAACTGTCAGGACATATAGTCATGAACTGAATCTCGTGAATTCAGCAAGATGGTGACCTTTAGCACATGTCTTGTACCAACAGAAAATTAAAGCTGTTAATTGAAGATTTCGAATGGCCAAATCAAAGAATAGAAATGTTGTGAATTCACCAAACTGGTGGGTCAAACAACAGCTACTGGAAATGTTTAGTTGCAGTTATTGCAGGACAGAGCATCACCAAAGAGAAGATAGAGAGAATATACCAAAAGCAAAGATTCACATGCTTTTGCCACTCATAAATGTGTAACATTGGTTTTCATTAAAGAAATTAAGATGAAAATTTTTATTTACGTTTTTGTCAGTTTTTTTTTGGTGAAATATGAAATACCCACTAATTTATGTGGGCAGTGTAGAATGTTCCCAAATTAGTAAAAATCACTGTAAACACATTTGCCTTGCAGAAGGCATCGTGAGATGGAGGAGAAGGAGAAGGAAAAAAGACGGGAAGAGAAGTTGCGAAAACGTGAGCAGAAGCTAAGGGTACGGGAGGAGAAGAAGATCCAAAAGAAAGCGAAGAAGCAGCAGGAGGAAGAGCAGAAGAAACTTCACCTGAAAATTGCTTTAGAGGAAAGGAAGCTGTTGCTTGCACAGCGAAACCTCCAGTCAATTCGACTAATCGCTGAGCTGCTGAGCAGAGCCAAGGTAAGCCATGCACCTCATTAAGAAATTATTCTCATTCAGAATGAAAAGTATGCGTAGGCCACTTCCTAAATATGTAGCAATGTGAAAATAAACCATATTATAAGAAAGTGTTTCTAAACTACTGTTTATCAGTTAACTAAAAGATTTTAGTTGTAAACCAACGTTCTCACAGACAAGCAAAGGGTAGTAACCCGATGGCTTTCGCATCAGGTTAACTTTCTCATGGCATGAATTACAGTTTGCTGGAAACTGGAGATTTCTTTTAGGGTGTAATCTGTCATTTGTGGCCACTTCAAATTTGTCTGTAGCACATTTTCAGTGGCTAATTTGGCACAATTTTAGTTCAAATTTGGGAACCTGGTAATTTTTCTATTTTCTGTATACATATGACACAAGTCAGTCTACCAAAAATAATTAATGAAGATTACATTTGTTTTTAAACTGGCCAAGGCCAGTGTTTTAAATGAATGAAGATAAAAGTCTTGCCTTAATCCAATAGAAATGTTGTGTAAGAAATGCAAGGACACTAACATCAGTCCCAGAGTTGAAGTCGCTCTGTATGGAACCAAACAATTAATTTGGCTTTTGAAAATATGGCTGTTTGTCTAAATGTGGGAATCTGCAAGCTATGTTGAAAAATTGGTTGTTATTAAGAACAGCCCAGAAGTTAAAAAATAACTTATTTCACCGTCTGCAAAAAATGCAGAAAATGAAAATTGTTGCAAACTTTCAGGTCAGATTTTCACTACATGCTTAAACCAACCAAGGTAACAGCATCAAATTATTTTCAGACTTTTACTTCATTAGAGATGGCTTCAAACGCTAAGGGAATAAATTACAAAATTTACACTGCCAGTGTCTACTAATTATCATCTGTAAAATCCTAGGGAATATGAACATTTCTTTTCAGCTTGTAGTATTAATGACCAGTCTGTTTGAACAATTCAGTAGTTTTGTATCTTTAATCAGGCCCTGAAACAGCAGCAGGCGGAGCAAGAAAAGGCTGAACGCGCTCGTTTGCAGAAGGAAGCAGAGGTTTTGCGTCAGCAGGAGGCAGAGCTTCGACGAAAACAGGAGGTAGAGCTTCAGCGTGTGGAGGATGAAAAGGCTCGCGCTCTGGAACTCCAGAGGAAGGAGCAAGAGCTGAGAGACCGCCTGCTAGGAAACCTCCTAAAAAAAAAGACAGACCAGGGCATGGAGTCTAATGCTGAGGTGCAAACTAGGGTGGGGCCTAGCACTGAAAGTTTAAAGAGGGCAGTGTTGAATGGAGTGACTGCAGTTGACATGAAGGGGGAAAACACAACAAGGGAAGAAGAGCAACAAAGAAAAACAAAAGAAAAAAATCACAAGCAAAGTGATCAGAGAGAGGCCAGGAAAGGGTGTTTGCATTCTGGGAGGAGCCGCAGTCGAAGTGCAAGTGGGCAAAGACGTAGCCGCAACAGGCGGAACAGTCGTGAACGAAGCCATCACGGTTACAGGAGAAGTCAAACTGAAAGACGCCATAGCCGAAGTCATAGGATAAGTGAGAGGAACCATAGATACAGCCATGGGCGGAGCAGCAGCAGCAGCAGCAGTGGGACGAGCACAAGTCACTCTACTAGCAAAGGGCGGAGCCACCGATCTCGCAAACACTAATGGCACGAGAGACACGTTTTTAGTTCTTACAAATTGCAAGCAAACAAATGCTAAAACTGGGTTGATTACGTAATTATTATTTAAGTTATAATTTCCAACACGGTGTTAGATTTAAGACTGAAGCTAAAACTGTCTGGTTGGTTAGCATGGATTACACTAAACAAACTGTCTTTGATAGTATGAATAGTGTAGTTTAATATTCTGGACTTCAGGAATAAAGCATTCAACAGTGAATACTGGTACTAATGCAGGCTACTCTGGTTGGTTAAAATATTTGATCAATAATTTATGATCCTTCATATATTCATTTAGTTTGTTTCCAGAGGTCTCAATGCACACACGATTTGCAGGTGTATGCATTTTTCTCTATAATTTTTTTCAACATGTAAAAATGTATTATCTTACCTTCTTGACTGTAGGAATCCACCAAACCAAAACTCTTGGCCATGCTAAAACACATTTTGAGCACGCTGAGCCTCAATGATTTTTTTTTTTCAGTTTCATTTGCATTTCGTTATGTAATATAGGAAACCATGTTATTATTGATGCATCACGTGATCAGTGATTCCAGATCGCTTCTCCAGTGTATCTGTATAAAATGATTTTACATTAATACCATAGTGCTGATAGGTGCAGAAGAGGAAGGACCCAAGTGGTGTTTTTTCTTATAATATTTATTTCTGTTCAAATTAATTATAGACTTTGACACAGTATTTTAAGTTTATTCAGATATAAGCATTTTGTTGTTAACTCAGATTTTCTCGCGCGCTCACATTCCCTTTACCCTGCATTCTGCCACCACCAGTGTGGTGTCTCTGCATCTCCTATCAAATCACCTGCTATTTAACCCCTTTTTTAAGCAATGTCACTCAATTTCTGAACAGTTGTTTCCTAAGCTTTACTCATTTGCCATTTGTGTTCATCTACTTCAAATATGTATTGTGTGTAAGAACTAATGCCCACAGAACTGTGCTGTTATAAAGAAATAACTTGAGCTGCTGTTAAAGAGCTGATTAATCCTGTCATTTCCAAACCAGATCTGCTGTTATTTCTACATTGTAACACAAGTACGTGGCAGATCAGAGTTTTTGCTTCCTCATAGTTGAATCAGCAAAACATATGTATGTAGATATTTTTGTAGTCTCCCAGTGGCTTTAATACAGTTATAAATGAGGTTACAGTTAGGATTTGAAAAATGTAATTACTCCCTATTAAAACAATTCAATAACTTGAAAGGTGAAGACAGGTAAAAAAACAACATTTCCGTGAGTAATGTTCAGGCCCAGCATTTATGCCAGGTTACTTTTCTTTTCCTAATTTTTTTTAAATTTGGTTTTAGTATGTTTGTAGTTTTGAGGGTTTTTTATGTATCTTTTGAACTTTTATCTCATCATCCGTCTCGTTTGTATTGCTGTTCTGTTTGGTTCAAACGTTGCTACTCTCGTATAGTTTTATCTCTCTGAAAATAATAAAATCATGTTAGAATCTTATATTTGTAATGGTTTACCTCTACCTGCATTATGTTTAACACCTTTTGTGAAACTATTTGGAGACACTTGGAAGGTGCCTTTTGAAAAACTTAGAAATATACCAAACTAATCTTGTTGGTATCAAATTGAATCATTTTAATTAACAGAATACAGTATTTTCTTTCTAATTTGAGCACAAAGAATTAGGGAATCACCTTTTAATTTGCATTTCTAGAAACGTCAGCTTAAGTTAAAAAATGCACTGCAGTTAGAATTTTTCCATTCAGTTGGTGTGTCTAAAACCAAACAACTAACCCACCTGATTAGCTTTACCAGGCTGGTCATTAGCTAAACCCTGCCTGCTAGGCTATTTTTCTAGCAGGTTTATGATGAAACTACAGTATATTGTAATTCTATATATACTATCTTATATATAAGAACACTGAGGTATAGTTATATTTAGAGGCAAGATAGAGTTGAGCCTTTTCTGTCTTATTCATATTGTTCTAGTGTTTCATTGCTTTAAATGACTGTTTCAGTTATGCGTGTTTTGTCTTACTGTTGTTTGCGTGTATCTTGTTTTACTGTACAGAAACAAATATGTCATATATGATCATATTTGCACAGATAGTAATCTATTTCATAATAATCATATCCAATTGTAGGGGAAAGTGGGTTTCATGGATAAAATAAAGTGTAATTATATTACAAGCAAAGGCAACAAAGCTCATATAAGGTTATCTGTAAACATTATGCATTCACATTTGTGTTCACACTGAGCCACTCGAGGTATTAAAGTCCGTGGTGTCCAGCAGATTAAGAAGATAATCAGTCCTCACCGTGAAGATAAGCCGAGTTATGTCCTATATACGTTTCCCCACTCATTTATGATCTGTGCTTGCATGTTAGATAAAGTACCAGAGGTTATGGCCATCCTTCAGTTTTACAGATTGTGTTCATAAGTGTGTGAGAGAGAGAGAGATTTGGAAAATTTGCAGTTGATCAATTCTAAAGTATTTTACATATTCAAAATTGCCATACATTTCGTGGCATAATTATTCATAGGTCATTTTTAAGACAATAAGTCAATATTTCAGATGAATATTTGGTTAGAACTAGTTTGGTCATCTATGCAAGTCTGCTTTTATAACTCTCCTTACAGCTCAAAATATTTTCTGGCTACTGTAGCAGACTAAATTGAGGCCATATTTAATTATCATTACCGTATCAGTTGTTCTATCACCTTTGCAGGAAAGCACCCCCATACGTTCCACCCTCCTTGTTCCATGGTTGGACAGTGTTCTTGGGGTTGTACTCATCCTTATATTTCTGGTTGCCAAGGACTACATTTAAAGGTGAAGCCACAATAGTACTATCAGCATCATGAAGAAGTCATTAGGATCGTATATTGCTTGATTCATATTTTACTAGCAATTATTTTCCTGGTGGCAGTCCCATATAACTGAATAATAATGCCCCTGCTGTCAAAATCATTCAATAGTAATGTGATATACAGTGACACACGTATATCCTGCAGTGATCTATGTGAATATCAAGCTTTGTATATAAGATTTGTCGATTCAGTTCTGGAGTGTAGACTAAGTAGATCTACACAAGCCTTCATAATTAGATTTTCACCTTGAACAAGAAGAAACACTTCATCATAACATTTTATTCTTATTTTCAGCATTTTCTCACTACAAATCATGTTGGACCTAGAGGAAAATGTAGCCTGAATTTGTTTTTGATAAGTTTATAGCCTAATATTATTTGTTTATAATTTGTGATGTGTTATACTATACCACAGTAGTGCATTTAAGGATTGGCCACCAGAGGTTTTATTCTTTTATTAGTTTGCGGTTTATTTCATTTTGAATCAGCATCAATTGCTATAATCATAACAGACACAAGGTTATGTCTATATTCAAAACAAGTTTAAACATATACAGTATTTTTTCCTGCTGGCTTATGGCTGAGTGTTTTTGCATTTGTATGTTTATGGATACTGTTATTTGTTGTAATTTCATTTTTATCACTTTTATTGCAAAGATTAAATAAAATGTTGTTATTATTATTATTATTATTATTATTATTATTATTATTATAAGAAGCCAGAGTAAAACCAATTTGGACACAAGGAGTATATGCAATTTCCACACGGGTGGAGTTAAAGGTCAGTTTCAAACCAGGAATCTGAGCAGTGAGGCAACTGCACTAACCACGTGCACCTCCCTGCTGCCCTAAATTACTTATGGCTTGTAAATTGGTTTGTATAAAATGTCTATTGAACACATTTTTATTTACGTTCTTCTATTCTATACATTTCAAATCCTGTTCTGTTAGTCAAGGCAAGTCAGATTTTATTTATAATGCTTTTTTTTTACAATTAAGCATTGTCTTAAATGTCATCTTAAAAGACAAATCCCAAATGGAACAAGCCTAGGACCACAGTGGCAAATAAATATCCCTAAATTTTGAAAGTAAGAAACCCTGGAAGAATCAAGACTCAAAAAGAAACCCAGCCTCCTTGGGTGTCTTAGATGTTAATGGAAATAATTAAGTTTTTATTAATGGTTAAACTACGTTGTTACGGATCAGGGTCACAAATGTGAGCCTATCTTTGGGTTTAGCCACGAAACAAGGTGTCAACGAGGTACCTGCCAGTAACCCTATGCATATGAGCAAATATTTTGTTCCTATACACAGAGCAAGTTTAGGATATTGAGCCTTCAGTGGAACATCCTTGGAGGCATATCATCCCCTGACAACTAAAGGATGAAGAGCGTTACTACTCTTCTGTGTGGCCCTGGCATGGTGGGACTGGTTTCTGTTGAACTGGTACCGGAACATAAGCATGGAGAGAAAAGAGAAAACGTAGTTACTTATTGTTTATGAGCATAGTCTATTAACAGTCACTGATGACCTGTAGAGCATGAAACTCCTGGCAGCATTAAATTATTTCACTTATTAAAAGTTTGGTAACATTCTGTGTTGAGAACTTTTGACATTGCAAATCTGATTGTGGCAGTCGATTTCAGAGACAATTCTGGTCTTCTCTGATATGCTACATGATCACTTTCTCATAGGAAAATATTGCCCTTGGTCCAATCCTGTATATTATCATATTATTTTATTCCAGATATTATTTATCTGTTAATATTGACTTATTTATATTTTTGTCAGCCATTACTACAGTATTATTTGACTAGATAAATTATTTTGATCATTACATTTATCATCTAAGCAACCCAGGTTTCTTCCTTAAGGTTTAGGGAGTTTCTTCCTGGCCACTGTCACCCTAGGCTTGTTCAGATTGGCATTGGGCTTATAAATTAGAAATCAATCTAAAATTGTAAGGCATTGTTTTGAGGCAATGCTCCATTGTAGAAAACACTATATACAGTAAATAAATCTGACTTAACAATCCAGCACTATGAAATGCAGTTGATGTTGTTAACATGACATCTGGTGTAGGATTTCAGCATCTTTGTTAGGTTCATGTCTTTTGTTAGGTGAAACTAAAGCTTCAGTTCATTTCACTGAATGAATACGTATATAGAGCAGTCATGGACAGAAAGCCACTGTGTACCTGACATCTGTGCAAGTGTCAGAGGGATTTCTTCTGGGATGATTACTGTGTAAAAACCAGTTGTGAAAATGAGAAACTAGGTAGTCAAGGTTGTGTGAGAGAGTCTTGACTCCTTAGTTGCTTCCATACAGCTGTATGGAATGGCACATGCAATTGATCAGCTATAGATCTGGGCTTTTCTGGAGAAGATGAGTATACACTTTTTTAAATTATTTTTTATTTCCCACCATGACACTGCAGCCATCTCTGCCTAACCCAGCAGTTTCAGCATCCAAGTGCTTTTTGTTTGTTTGGTTATTTGGCTTCTCTAACATTGCTATCAGCATCAGTGGCCATCTCAGCGACACACACAAGGTTACAGTGCCTTGCGAAAGTATTCACCCCCTTGGATTTTTTTCTCTATTTTACTACATTACAACCTGTATGTATTTTTTTTAATCTGAATTAAATGTGATGCATCTGCACAAAATAGTCTACGTTTTAGAAGTGAAATGAGAAAAAAATA
>JAUZST010039875.1:0-27011 GCA_034779995.1 Parotocinclus haroldoi
CACACACACACACACACACACACACACACACACACACACACACACACACACACACACACACACACACACACTTGGGGTTGTAGTTATTACCTATGGATCACTGCCGTGGTGGACAGTTTCTCTCTCTACTTCCTGTCCGAACGTTCCTTGGTGAGAAACTGTTACACACACAGTCGAGCTGGGGAACTGAAAAGCCTAGATCCATCTCAGAAGAGATCTAAAATAAGCATATGCCCTTACATATTTAATGTATCCCCTCTCATGAATCGCTTGCATGTGAAACCATTGAGGATCATAAATTATGGTAATCAATTATTACATTTCCACCTAAGGCTCAGTCTGTCATTCTTATGTCATTAGAGACTTAATGGGTCTCTTGGAAATAAATTAACTCCGCCAAAGAGATCTAGAAGTCTAGAAATCCCATAGTACGTCATCATTGATTACCTTTTGTTTTTCATGCTCTGTTCATGCATTTCTACTGAGCTATTTTAGAATTTTACATTAGACTCTTTAAAATTCAGATGCCAATAAACCTTACTTTGAACTTGGTGATAAAACCTAGAATTCATGCTGTAATTTACGCTACTCTTCACAGGTTTAAATACAGTCTCCCTGTATTCACTTGCTTTTTCAGCATGAAAGCGCACTATCTTTAAAAGCATCAGTGTATACAATGCATTCAATACATTTATAATAATGTGATTTTATTTTTGCTTCATTAGTATCTCTAACCTGGGAATGTTTGGCATAAGTGGCTTCAGTGCAGTTATCAACCCTCCTCAAGCCTGTATCCTGGCAGTGGGGAGCTCCAGAGATGAGTTATCGCTGACAGAGGACGGGCTCTGCATTCGCCACCTAATGACAGCCACCATGTCCAGTGATGGACGCCTAGTGGATGATGAACTGGCATCTCACTTCTTGGATAAATTCCGTTCCAATCTCGAGAAGCCTCAGCGTATGGTCATGGTTTAGAGACGCAAATGAGGGAGATGGATAAGTAGAGAAAAGTGCATAAGGATGAGGAAGAACAACACAGAGAGAAGTACTTTAGCTCGTAAAACAACAGGGATTTTAGCCAAAAAAGGTGTCTTTGCTTCCTGTGTCAGAATGCACTAAACTTCATGTATTATAAAGATAATCTGGTTCACCTTACCCGTGTGCCAGTACTTTGTTCTTTATTTGGTATATTTATTTATTAAGTCATCCTGCATTTTTGGTGATTATTGAGGCCGGTGATATTCATAAATGGCTCAATGTAAAATATCTCACTGCATAAATATGGCACTAAATTAAATCAAAAGATTTTGGATATAGGCACTGGACAAAAATGATTAATTGTAATCTTAGAATTGCGTGTGCACCAGGATGTTATATTCTACTTGTACCTACTAAATGACTGCACTTGGTAAAGATGCTGTGCGTAATTTATATGTTTATTGTTATTTTTTTCTTGTCCTGGAATGGCCACAGCATTTCCTTGGCAATTATTTGTCTATTATTATAGCAGCTAAAATATCCCCTTCTGGTTGTTGTTTTGGTTTGTTTTGTATTTTTGTTTCATTTTAGTTGGGGTTTTTTAATCCATTTTCTTAATTTTCCTCTCTTTTAACCTCTGTCATTGTAGGATAGGTCATATTTTCCTGTTACAAAAGACTAACTCTGGTGTAAGAGCAAAACGTATACCTTCACATACAGTATTTCTGAACAAGTATGCAACATTTCAAGTCAATAAAATTTTAAGGTCTTAAGAAGGTATTAAGTATTATAATATGAAATAAAAATATTCAGAAACATTTCGAAAGTATTCAGATCCTTTCACTTTTACGCTGAACCTACACCAAACTAAGTCTGGGACTGTAGTAGCTTAAGGATTAAGGTACTGGATCATGGACCAGAAGATATGAGGTTAAGAGCCTCCACCAATCTGCTACTGTCATGTCACCTCGTGACTCATTTAATCGCTTAAATGGATTGCATCAGTTGCAAGTTGCCTTGGTAAAAGTGGTCACCAAGAACCAAATGGTCACTGAGCTGTACATGCATTGCATTGAACACCCTATTGCATTGTTAGCTGTGAGACATTAAATAGACAGGTCTGAGTCTTTTCAATCATGTCTAATTGTTTCTAACTGGTAATTTCCAGTCAGCCTTTAGATGCATCTCAAGGATGATCAGAAGTGGGACTCCTCCAGAGCTAAATTTCAAGTGTCATAGCAAAAGCTCTGAATACTTATGTCCATGTGAACGTTTTTGTTTGTTTTTTTTAAATATAAATATGCCAAAAATCCTAAAATTCTGATTTCACGTTTTCATAATGGTGGATTAAGTGCATATTGAAGGGGGGGGGGCATCTTTTTTTATTTTATTTTAGCACAACATAATATAATGTGAAAAAAGTGAAAGGTTCTGAAAGCGTTCAGTATGCATTGTACAGTACATTGAATTCACGTTCAAATTACTGAAAAGGAGCTTGAGCAAAACATTGGGACACTTGTTGACAGAAAAGAGAATCATAGTCTTGAGGGAGTAAACAGGGACGTTTTCTTGGCAAATGTTTTGCACTTACATTGCTATACTGAATGTTTTCATATTCTGTCTTTAAGTATTGTTGTTTTGAGGGGTTTTCTTTGTTTGCTTTTTTGGTTGTTTTTCTTACTCTGTGGATTTTTGTCTTTTACCCTATTTGCTATAATGCTTTTTGACTTCTAACTTGAAGTCTCAAATTGCAAATCCACTGGGTTATGCAACTGCCTGCCAGCAGAAGTTGCAGTCAGCGCACTCTGCACATTCAGCTGCCCTACCACGTTATGTGAGCAGCAGTTCAAATATGTGAGAACTGACTCGCTATGCCCATGTTTACAGTTCCAGATCGGTTGTTGCCATATAATAAGCAATTCAGATGGCACCTGGGGATTTCCAGCAATTCTTGGGATATGATCCAAAATGTAAAAAGGGTAATTTAAGAGGTTAAGCGTCATACAACGTAAAGTCAAGCAAATAAAATTCTCCACTAAATCAACATTGTGTAGTCATATAATGCATTGGAATTGTAATGCAAGAATATGCTTAATAAAAGCATACCTTCATTTATAAAATCACAATAATTACTGTCAAAAAATTATCTTAAGGACGCATGCAATTTCAAGGTGCCAGTCACACAACAGCCAGGCATAATGGAGCAGCAGCAGTCAGAGAACATTTTGTTTTTCCCTTTAGTCCTGTTGCTTTGGTTTCAAACAGAGATGTGTGCTTTTGCACAGAGTAAACTTTGCAGATGGTTTGTGTGAGTGTGTGTTTGCTGCACACAGCTGCCAGCTTCCCTGTACCAGTGTACCCACTGTTCTTCCATTTACCCATGCAAAGCTTCTTCCAGTCTCCTAGTAACCAAATGGATGGATGCTGCATGGAGAAATAAATTATCCAAACTGGAGGGAAGGACAGAATGCAATTTTTACCATAAGTTTGAATATAACGTGTAAAGTTATTTGTGGTAATAACTACAGTTTGGTGTGGTTTTGCGCAATGTCACTCACGCTCTCACACCCAAACTAAATCCAGTTCCTCTTTAGAACACAAGCACACCCTGTCAAACCACAATAAGCTGCTGCTTTCATGCTTATGTTGCCTAGAAGATCTGATCTACATTTGGATTTTAGGTTTTCTTTACTGGTTACCAATGACATGACACAGGTTTTGATCATTTCTTTCACAAAGGCTCAACATTTTTTGTAATTAATAGGAATTCAATTTTAAGGGTTGTATCAAGAATGACACTCTGACATCTACATAGAGATTGACCAGCTTTTTAACAAAGATTTAGTACTTCTGACACCAATCTAAAATGCCAATTAGTGTGTAGTTAAGGGATTTCATACACACCTTAAAGCGCTATTGACCTTGGCTAATTGAAAGAAAACATGGCGCAAACAATATTGGGGTGATATGGGGTGAATTGCCAGGGAAGATGGCAGTTATCACAGTAGCCAATGCAGAGTTGTAAATTAGAAATATAGAAATATTGGACACTTCTCTCATTACACACATTACACAGATAATAATTTTTGGTAATTTTAGGCAATCAGGATGTTTATGCATATCTTGATCAGGGCGCATGTTACTTATTAGAAACTAAACTACTAGTGCAGAGTGGCTCTCATTTTTATCACACATTCTGGAATTTTGGAAACATTCCTTTGTGATTCTGCTCCATGTTTGTGTCATTCAGGTGATCATTTATTGGTATTAACAGACAACCCCTCGATAAGTTGACAGTTCTGACAGAATAGTTCTGGCCATTCTCTTTGCATTTCCTTCCACAGCACTAGCACCCACTGGATATGTTTTCTACATTGTAGCATTTAGAGTAACCTCTAAATTCGATTATCATCATCTGGAACCAACAATAATTTCAATATTCTGATAGTTGTTGTAAACATTACATGAAGCTGCTGGACCATATCTACAACACAGAATAAATACTTGCATGAATGAGTAGTTGTTCAAGCGTTATAAATTGTAGTGCTGTAAATTGTAACTGTAATAAAGTGCAGGTGAGAAGGTCTGGGATATATTTAATATAGGTTGTTTCCATAAGTGTAAAAGTGTTGGCACAATGCAAAGAAGACGCGCTGATGTAATGTTCTGTGCGAACATGTGCTGTGAAACTAGGTCTAGGCCTTTATGTGGCATTAGTTTGAAATGCTACCTATCTAACTATCATTGCAGATCAGGTGGTCATATTTCTGTAAACTGCTTGCTTTTATATGATCTCTGCAGTGTTAGCTGCCATTGCACATGTTTACATCATGATTAAAATGGTAATTATTACGCTATGATCATTAATCAGTAAAAGCGTATGAAGATCAGCCCCAACACTGATATTTGTCATAATAATAACTTTATACTGTATGTAGTGCAGCTTATTGTAGGACTGATAAAGTATTTCTTTTGTTTTTGTGCATTGTTTGGAGAGATCTTCATAAATTTTCTATGCTGCTGCTCCAGGACTAATTGCACTTGTGGAATTAGCATGATCAAGTTAGTCGTTAGTAGATGAATTGCTTTTTTGTGAGAAAAAGAAATACATTACACAAAATTCTTACAAATTATTGTAATTAAAATTTTCAACTGTCTAGCAACCAGGTGTCATCATATCATTGAATGTAGCTAGAGACCTTCACAATGTGTCTGTTTGCCAGATGTTGGGATAGAGATTGAAGAACAATTTTGTAGAGAGGATGCAGAATGTTAGCGTGTATAATAGTATTAATAAATTGTGATATTTTGCTTTTGTTACGAATGAAATGCTAGGGACTTAAATATGGATTTTGTTCTTAGTTAAGAACAAGCAAACTAAATAACCTTGTTAATTACTTATGAAGGAATGGTAATTGTATTAGGGAGTAATTTTGTAGAGCTCTATGAAGCTAGACAGGGTGAGACTTACTAATGATATTCTTGTCCTCCCTGTAGTGAAGCCACTAATACCAGACTAGCATGGAAAATATTGTGGAAAGCTTCTACGAATAAAAGCCACATTACCACACCAAAGCAGATTTTCTGCCCCCTAGCTCCACTTTGGCATTCTGTGTCTTTGCTATAAAACCATAGCGACTTAGGCATATCTCATTAAAATAACAGTCGGAGGTAAGGTTAGCGAAAATCAAATATGCCAGCGAGAGTCTGCAATGGTCTTTTATATGTCTGAGATAAATCCCTGATTGATCCTTGTTTTTGTGTTATACGTGTTAAAGGGCTTTGTTTTAATTTGTATTTTTGCAATGTGTTAAACACTGACCTAAATATACACTCTTTCAGACACAGTGATATGTACACTGCTCACAAAACTTCATTAGGGATTTCATTTTCTTCTGATTTAATGAGTTGACTCCCAAGACTGCTGAGAAAAGCTTCATGTTTTATCAGAACAGGCTCCAGAGAGAAGTCCCAGCTTGTCTGCTGCTTCAAGTAATATATAACCAAAGCACTGTTTAAAAACTACTCCCAACAAGAGATTCCTGTAATCACTACAAACATGATATTGTGAATTATTCCTGTTTTGGCAAAACCACAATGATATTTGCTGATGTGTTTACACAATTATGGGGAAAATGCCCCCAAAATAAGGTACTCTTTCGTACAGGCATGTTATGCCCTCATTGGGCATATCCAAACAGAAACTCATCTGCAACAAGAATTTGCGTTTGAAGGCAAAATCAAGACATAGGTGATAGAGGTACACATTGTTTAGCTACCATATAGCCAAAACTTTGTGGAACAGCAGAAAATGTGCATTAGTAAGGAGCATGTCTCCATTTGCTGCTTAAACAGCACTCTTCTGAGAAGATTTTACATTAGATTTAGGTAAATGTTTGAAATGAGTTCAAGTCCTGCCTCACTTTGCATTACCATTCTTATTAAATCTGATGAAGGTAAGGTCAGGACTGTACAAGCCAGCCAAGTTGAGTTTCACCATATATGTATATACTTTGGTTGCATTAACACCGACGCTAAAAGTGTCCCAACTCTGATCGTTTTCAACATATGTGACTCAAGGCTGTTATCTTGGGTCGATTGAAAAAAATGCATTGAACCTGACATTTTTGGTTTAGATTTCATGTTATACACATATACTTAGTTTGAACAGACTTAAATTCATGAGACTCGTCATAAATGTATGCTGAGAAGGAAGAGAAACTGGACGACAAGGTGAAAGTGAGGTTTTCAGTGGCAGGATAGTTACCAATTTAAGAAAAAATTTGATGTGCTCTACCCATGCAAACAAAATTAGAAGGCACATGTAGCAACATTACAAAATGATAAATGCTTTCCTGTTTTACTTTACTTTTTTTTTTAAATGTGTTGCAGGCTGATGTTTATTAACAAATAAAATGAAGTTAAATAGACAAAACATGAAATATCTCAGGGACATTTGTAGCATTTAGCAGACGCTCTTACCCATAGAGACTTAGAAGATATGCAATCACGCGATCCAAGCAACTATTGGTTAAGGGCTTTTGTTTAAGGTGGCCCAACAGTGGCAGACTAGCATAACTTGACTGAGGATTCAAGCTTCATTGTTTTATGATTTTCGGCTTGTACAAAATATAAAAAGTAGAGAAAGTTGTATCCATAGAAATGGTTCTTAATGATGTCCACGATGCTGTATGGTTCCCAGGTTCTTTCAAGGAAAAATAACTTCACATCATCATACATTATCCATGTGTATCTATAATCACTATAACTATAATCATACAAAATCCACTGCGTTGCTGTAAGTTCCATTATAGTTGTTCATTGTAGATTTTTATTTGTGTTCAAATGAAGGAAAACACATTATTATTTTTTTTTTCATTTCAAATTACTTGTTGGTTTGAAGGTAGCTTCTAATTGTAGATTATGAGATGTAGTGACTTGCCCTAACAGTGCGAATTGACATTGAGATGTGTAGCTATTTTAGTGATATTATCTGACTTGTTACGGCAGTGGTTGGGCATGACAAAGAGGATATACTTAACAAGGAGGGGCCAAGTATTATATATGTCCTATAGTCGTGTGCAGTTCTGTGTTTAGTAGCGCAATTCAAATGTCACCAGTCACACCTTGTTTGCTGGTACTGCAAGAAACTGCTTTTCTTTGGAAAAAAACTGAATAAATAATTAATTAAAACCCATGATGTTCTGGACAGGTACAAGACAGATACAATAATGAGCCTAATTAGGCAATTTATTTTGTAATGTGCATATGCATTGGAAGTCCGAAGTTTAAAACTACATGTGAATGCATTTTGAGAATTAGTATTAGCATTTTCTTGAATAAATAAAATGGTTTAGTTACAAACCATAATCAGCATAACAATTTGAGTGAGCATACCTACCATGGATTTTCTTTCAGGGTTTCCTACCTATCCTATACAGCATTTAGTAAAATCATAGCATGCTCTTTCGGATGTTGTGAAATCATGCTGGGATAGCATAGATCATCATTTTCAGTCTATACTAATTCTGTGTGCATACTGTCACTACAGCAAGAAGGGGAACATGGTAAATAGTAATAAAGAGAGACTTTTACCAGAAAAGCAATGTTATGCTGTTAATATAACTTTATTTATTATCATGTTTAAACAGTGATTTGAGCCCAACCATCAACGATTCTGCCTTTAGGATAGATTATGTATCTTCAGAGTAAGCAAGTGCCTTGGCTACACAGTTATATATCCAAAGGGGTTCAATCAGAAATATGTGGTGGCCAATGGGAACCGTTTGATGGATGTTAGATTGATTAGTCCAGTGAGGGTTTGCATTTGACCAGTATGTTGATTCTTTTTGTTGACCTTACAATGTACAAAGAAATTTGTAGTGGTGCAGAATCTCATTTTTAGGGTGGCATTATGGATAGACAAAATTTGCTGAATTAAAAAAATACATGTATTTAATTAATTTTCAACTTCAACAGTAAATATTAGAACTAAAATAGTCATCTACAAATTATAATACATTGTACATAGCTATGATGTAAATGCCTTTCCCTTACAACCCATGCAACCTCAGCAAAAGATCATAACATCGTAACAATTCTGAACAAAACCCAAATACAAACAAACTTTTTTTCTCATCTCAGAAAGCACAGTTCTATGTTTTTCATAGTCGCTGCTGAAACTTGTCACAAACATTATGACTTCATGGTGACTCAAGCTCTAGTACTAGTAAAAAGTTCCTGACATTCAATAAACTAATAAAATAATGCAGTTTAATCCTCACTCAAACAGTGGGTAACATGTTGAGCCATGAGTTAACCTGAGGTTTGCATGCTTGATAAATACAGTATTGTTGGTTGTCCCGTTGGCCTGATGGCTGTGCGTCGTATAAATGTGACTTTTGTAATCCTTTAAAATTCAGGTAAATGAAATTTGCTGCAGGAAAATCAGACAGGACAGAAGCAATCAGATTTCAATTCTGACCAGAGGATCTATGTCTCTGTCAGTGTCAACACACCTTTACCACATTATTTGAGTATGTATTCAAGTTGATGAAAGATTAAGGGAATTTGTTGTCTTTATCATCACATTTCTAACACAGTGAGCCATTGATAACTGTTATCTTTTTCTTATTTTTAGTTTGGACTTAAAAAGTAAGTAACCACAAAGCAATTTTGTCTATATAACTATAAGCAAAGTTTAAAATATTGTATTTAAGCAAAGTGTGTGAAAGTGTAGTGAAAGCATATACCAGCAAACTAATGTACGTGACTGTCTAAATCTAACATGTCACATTTGTACTGCCATTGTTCACAGGGTTCCCCCTTTGTTTATTTTTATTCATGTTGCCATTTCCTGTCATGCTATTTTATGAAAAGGACTATTTATGTACTCTGTATTTTTCAGTCCACTTTTTCATCTGTACTAGCCTGAACATTTTTACCTCAGTTATAGAAACCACCCATAGTTGGAGTAGAAATATATATGGGATGGTGCACATTTGTACAAAACACCCATTGCATATCCTGTTTTAGGCTACAGCCTGTATCTGGACTTCTATAAAGTGATTGCACACTGAGTTTCCATTAGTCAGCCATATGACAGACAGCAATTCAGATGACTGAACAAATGGTGACGCCCAGGATTTCACTCCAAATAGGCCTCATCTTCCTTTCCAGTGCACCCAAACACTGGCAGAGAGTATGTTTATACAGCACAAAGCTCTGGTCCTGGTAGCTGCCTAGTCATACTTCTTCAATGACTCTAATTCATCCTGTCTACTCATCTACCCACTAACTATTACATGAATAAAGCTACGCCATGTATGTCCTGATGAAGCACTTCAAGGTTGTTTTTAAATGCTGCTTTAATACCCTTGTTTATTTCATTTTCGTTATTGACTATTTAGGTTAGTTTTGTTTTATTGTCTGCTTGGTAGAATCCTTTCTCTCTGGGATGCTATGTAATCCGAAAGCATTATGCCCATGTTTAACTGTTGTCCTGATGTTCCACTTGTGCAATGCTTCTCTAGATCGTTGGTGACCAAAGGCAAAAAGTTCATAATTGTTTTTCATTTAATAATAATGGTGATTTTGCATGAGCAATTTGCACCTATTGCAATCCTTAAATCATTTTAATATATGCTCCTCAGTTTGTAGTCCTGCCACTAGAAATTGTAAACATGCTGTCTCAAATAGATTTCTCTTTCGTTTTAGTTTTAGCTCACTTCATTGACCAGAGTGGTTTTGAGGGTGAACCTTTTATATATTTGCTTTTTTTCTGTGGCAGTATCACACCACAGAAACTCCTTAGGGTTCTGCCACCAGCCACGTCCTGTCACCACTCTGGCAGCTTTGCTATCTTAACCTATTGCTTAGTATCACTTAGTTCATTATATCATGCTTATTTTTAGTTAGCTTGTTAGCTTTATTCATCCTGTTGCACTGCTGAAGTTTGTCTGAGAATTAAAACTCTATAAACATATGCACATTATGTGTGAAATCATCTAATTCTCACAAGGCTGGACCATCTGGGTTTGAAAAACCAAAACCTCACTTAGGAGGAATTCAGAGGAAGTTCCATTAGTGTCCAGGAACTTTACCACAGGACACACCAACCACCAGCCAGTATTGAGAACTCATAAAGCCTGAGTCATGGAAAGACCATAATGACAAAAATAGCCTGCTGGATGACTTGGAGATGAGAGAACATTCTAAGATGTAATTTTCGGATAAAATGCTTGGCAACGCACATCTATTGCACAACTGTCACAAATCATATTTTCCATTAAGCAATAACCTAATCTTAAAAAATTAAGGATAATTATATTCTCGTTCGTATCAAAGAAAATCTTAGTCCATTTATGTTTGTACACTTGCCTGAGCTGCTGACATTACTCTTACATAAAACCTTTTAAGCTGTCTTGTCTTTCACAACACCTTTTTGACTTTTGACTGGTAATTGTAGTTTTCTTAAGTAATAATTGTATCTAATTTAAGGATCATTACATTGTACTCCATGTTTTCGACTACTACAGAGTTCATCATGCTAGAATAAAATTTCATCTGGACTAATTTCACATTACAGGAAAGGTAATAGCAAATAAAAAACATCCAGTGTCATAGCAATAAAAATACAATGATCTTTGAATATTTATGAATAACCTGTTTAAAATGTAGTAAAATTGTCTTGTGCAAATGTTTCTCTTGAGAAATGGTTCCAATAGCAAATATTAAGAAAGAAGAAACCTATCTTTATTATCTTTGTTTTGTTCTTGACATATTCCAGACATCTTTCCAGCTCCACACTGGAGGTGCCCTAGATGAGCACCAATTTTCAATAATGGAAAGAACTCTTATAGATTTTTTGGGCTATGCTAGTGTTGCCTCATTCTTTAAATCTGATGCTTGTTGGTGGGAAATATGCTCCCCAAAAGGATGCATCTAAGGTATTTAATAAAAATCATGTTACATAATTCATTGTATATTGTGGCCACTTTAAACAAAGTTTATGGCATTTAAATATGCATTTATTTTAAATGTACAGTTTTTATTCCTTTTGTTGACTCATCTAAACTAATTTTAAAGTAAAACCACATCTGTCTGTAGGGTGGATGCGTGTGTATTTTAAATTGTTTTTAAAATACCCTCCTTGGCTAGTTTCTTTACTATTACAGTGGTACAGAAGGAAGCCAGAATAAAGAAAGTTGTTGTTTTTTATTTTAGAAAGCTAAATATCACTGAAAATGTAGGGTTTGCTAACAGTTGTTGGTTTGAATTCCAGTTGACAGAATGATTGACTCCAGACAGAAATTACTCATCAGATAAGAGTTTTATGCCAGCCATATGTCGGGGTTAGCATAGGCAAATAGTAAACTGTATCATTAAAGAGATTACTCAATCACAGGTTTATTGAATGCAAAGAAAAGGCATGTTCAGGCATCATTAGACTTAAAACTAGGAACACATAACAATTACCAGGTCTACCAAAAAAAGTAAAGAAAACAGTTCATGTTTGGAGCAGGATGCAATTCAGAATTATAGGTTTGCAAACCAAAAGCTAAAGTTAGGTGGCTCACTATAGTAGCTAGCTGAGTTTGACTCAATATGACATTATGAACGCCTTTTAATATACAGCATTGTATCAAAGCAGCCTTACACTGACCAAGATCCAAAACCACATAATGAGAAACCTGCTCATCATCAAGATTATTATGAAAAACACTGACAGAACCAAGCCAAAGTAAGTGACCCAGTCTATTTAAGGATACATGGAAAGTATATGAAGTTATATTAAGTGATTTGGTATTTTTGTATTTCTAGAATTTAAGTACTGTAGCATGTGATTAGGAGTTAATTTATTAAGAGATTGAGATGTTTCTACACCTTGATTGGAGTCGACAAAATGCTTTGTGTGGACACTGGACATGGCTATTAAAAGTCTGCTGCACTGAGAGTTTCTAAGAGCACAGTAGCCTCCATATTTTTTAAATGTAAGATGTCAGGAACAACTAGAACCCTTTCTAGATGGCCTCTCCATCAAATTAAATAATCAGGATAAGGGCCCAAGAACCCAATGGTCACTCTGGTTGGGCTTGAAAGACCCTGTATGCACATAAGATAAACTTCCAGAAAGTCAACAACAGCACTACAGCACTCCACCAATTTGAGTGGTCAGACAGAAGTCTCTCCTCAGTAAAACATATTCACATAATCTATTCAAGTTCTGAATAATAAAATATTTAAAAAATATTGTTACGTGTCAAGCTATGACATAATGATATAGTATGGCTTCTTTGCCAAGCTATAGTTCATATAAGCATACTGTGCGTGAAAATGTGCAAACTGGTAAACTAAATGTTTAAGAATTGTTTTGAGTGTTTTTTTTTTCTTATGCAGCAGATAAACATGAGAATCAATATTTGAGCACAATTGAGGTTGGTCCAAAACAAATGTCTAATATAAAATTAAGCAGACTAGACTTTGCTGTGTTGGTACATGCATTAATTAATTATAGTCTGTAGTTAAACAAAAGTCTTTTGTTTGTAACTACAATACATTTAGAATAGTTTTAGTGCTAATTGCATATTTTATGTGTCTTTTGTGAGAAAATGCAGCAGGTTTTACTGTTTGAATTTACCATTCCAAGTGCACTGCTCTCCAGGGGTATTTTTGACATGATTTATCCCTGATAATTCCATAATTAGGCTTTGAGTTTGAGAAACTATAATGTGTTAAGTACATTATGATCACAACTGAAATACCACTAATGATTGGTTGTTAGCAGTACAAAATTGATTTGATCTGAAAACTAATTAGTATAATTTATAAAATTGGATGCTTGTTATATTAGTCCTCATTACTACACCTTTCTACTTTAACGGGCAATTGCAAAAGCATGGCTTACATTATTATTTTTTGATGTTGATAGTTCAAGACTCAGTCCTGTCCAGTTGGATAAGCAAGTTGCTTTTCGATGTATCATAAAGATTGCTACATTCTATTCTGTTGATATGTATGTCAAGAGGAACACAACTTGAAAGTTTTTGGCTGGAGGAAACCACGTTTTCAATAATACTAAGCCCTAATATCCAACACAATTACTCGGGTGTAACCTAATTAGACCTGTGAACTAAGTTGCATTGTCATGACAAAGGTGTCAACGTTAATATGGTTTATGTGATTTGTGTGCCGTCCCAAAACATATAACCACAAGTTATTTATATAATAATAAAACACAAGCTATTATATTTTGGGGTCCAAAAAACATTAAACTTAAGTGAAAAATGATGTTGCCCACATGCCCAAGTTTGTATTGTTTGAGTGCTGGGTATGACCAAGTACTCGACAATTTAAACGACCAGCCTAAATTAAGACACCTTACAGAATGCATGAATAATTAGCATGAGCATATTGAGCATGTTTGATATTGTAGTAACCATACACCGATCACTGTAATTACATTACATTACATTACGTTACACCCTGGTTTTATGCCGCTCTATGACCTTTAATACTTCTGTGATGAACAGGGGTTTTGGGTTTAAAGTTTAATCAAAGGCAACATGTTCATCTGATAAGATAAACTATGAGTGTATATATTAACATATATCAAAGATGGACACTTGGAAAGCATCAATCAGAGTGAACAAGTGTGTACTTTCCCATGACCCTAACCAACAACACAGTTTGTAATCATTATTGTCTTGTGTTTTAAACTTTGACTATGTCATACTATAAGTTCCGGTTTCCCTTCTGTGAAAAAGACTATGGGGCATGAGAATTTGAAACACAACTACAGTTTATCTATAAATCATTTTATAAATCAATCTTTTTTGTAATAAACCTACAAGGTTCAATACGTTGTTAGTTATTATTAAATAAATTAAGTTAATCCAGATTAACAATAGTATATAGAGTAAGCTGCTCTAATAAATTGTTGTGCAAAAAAAAAAATTTTAAAACATCTTTTAAAAATTGTACTTTTAAAAGGCAGCAGCAAATATTTCACTAGCGTGGTACCCCTAAGAACTGATTGGAATTTGTAAGTTGAATGAGGCATGGTTATTTCCCTTGAAAGGGGAAACTGGGACAGCTGTCATTCCTGGAGGTTTTTAAAACTGTGCTTCTTCTTTATATATTTCTGTTTTAGCTTGCAGATTACGATTGTGTATCTCTTTAGTACACAGAGTGAGAAAGAGTGAGAAAAAATGCATGGGAGTTTCCCTTCAGGGTTTATAATTAAATAAAACATTGCATAAATGTTGAAACAACAGTTAAATACCAAAAGTAGCAGGCAGTTTGCTCAAGTATACTTGTTTTCAGATGTTGTGTGTTTTAGCATTTCTCAGTTCTAGTTTATTCGAGAAATAAATAGTGGCTGAGGGCATATCTAAAATTTTGTTTAATTTAACAAAGACATGCATGGCTAGCTTTTTACTTTAAGACACTACGTAGTTCTGAAACCAAAGGTTTCTGACAAAGCTGCATTCTACTGTCTTATCAAACAATCTAAAATTCTCTCCAAAGTCTATTGCATTTTGAGATCATATGTTAGTAGGTCAGCATAAAACCTTTCACTATTTCAAATTGAAGTTTATCCAATATATTTTAAAATGCATGTGTTATTATTTTCGCTCACAAAGTTAAACTTCTTTTAAAGAAGCCCATAATTTGACTAGCCCATGCCCAAACAGACTTTGTGGTCTGTGAATGAAGTTCTATCAGGTAAATGCTATGTGTCATATGTATCTACGAGATCACAACCACAGTCATAATGAGCAATGGAGAAAACAAATAAACATTGCTATGGTAACAGCAGAAACGGAAACTAAGCAGAGGATGTGTCAGTGTAAAGATGAAGCTGCTGAGTTACTCATTACCCAGGTCGCGTTTATTCACTCTTGACATATGCTGGACTTCTAAGAAATCATCTTCCTGGAGAATGTCTCATTTACTTATTGAACGGTACAACCACAAATCAAAAAGAGTTGGTATAGTATGGAAAATCCAAAAAAGAAAACAATGCTTCTTACATGTACTTTGACTTCTATATCATTGCAGACAGTAGAAACCCAAAATATTTCATGTTTTGTCTGATCAAACTAATTTTATTTGTTAATGAATACGCATTATTGTATTATTGCATTATTCAAAAGTTATCAACACAGAAGTTTAAAACTCCTATTGTTTGAAACAGGTACCTGAAGGTAGAACTGACTATTCTGATGTCTGAGGGAACACAGCTGCCTTATCATAGACACCAAATAGTACAACGAATACCCAGAAATATCACCAATTTCACACCGAAGGTTTCCCGAGATGAAGAAACCTCAACAATGGTTTTGATTTAGTACAACTCATTCTACTATTACTAATTGTTTGGGTAATCTGGAAAGGGAAAAGGTTTTGTCATCCTAACCAATTGCCTGTACCATAAAGTGCAGAATACACGACAGTGAGATGACTGTAAAACAACACAAAAATAAGATATAATATCTTATTTCTTATTATTCTATGCATAGTGGGAAGGCATGGTGGTGAGGATGAAGATGCAGTATGCTGACAGTGTGAGTAGCCTGGAATCAGAATTTTCCAGTTGTGTATAGACTGCTTATCAAAGTTGTGGGTGTCAGGAGCGATGCATTATAGGTCTTCCTCACTGACTAAGCATTCTGTCCTGTGTCTTTTTGTGAACCTGGGAGACATGCATTAATGGTGATGCAATCTAGAGCTTGAATGCCTTGTGTTTGTGGCGTAAAGTGATCATGATGGCTTTTTAAAGCATAGGTGCACTTTCCCTGCTTGATTGCCTGGGACAAGTTGGCTCTTGAAATCTTGATTGCTTCCTTATTGCATGAAAGGAAGGCACAATTAAACATTCTCCACATAATGTGCACCTCTGAATTCATACATGGCTTCTGATTTGGTAGCAGCAAAATCATAAGTGCCATCTAATGAAAGATGCTATAATTTCCATATGTTGCATGCTCTTTAAACAAATGCCAGTCACTGTGCTCAAAACAGTTTTGGTAGACTGAAATTTCCCCATCAGGCTAAGTTCTCACTTATTTACGATAGTTTGGTACATTTGATCAGGGCCTGTAAGTGGGGAAGAACATAACATAGATGTTATCCGAGCTGTCCAGGTGAGGATGGGGCTCTGCCTTGTACTCACCAAGGATATTTATGTAATACAATTTGGCGTGTTTACATTATGGGTTGCAATGCCAACATTCTGGTGGAATGTAGGGAGGGTTGATTTCAGGTTTGCTTGGTTAAAATCTTCCAATGAAAATCCTGCATGCAGTTTGGTTACTTATAGCCCCATAGAGTTCCCCTAACATTTCATAGGAGCGTTAGAGATAGGAGCTATGTAGCTAGGGACAATAGCCATACAGTTCCTCTGTTAATAAAAAAGGATGACATTGTCATGGCACCAAACTTCACTGATTCAGAGCAGTGACTAGAGGCAATAAAATAGTCATTAAAAAGTAGCATGCTTTTCATGGAAGTTGTAAAAAAATACAAGGTAAATACAATTTTTGTTTCAATGTCTTTATTGAGCGTTGTGATTAATCATTTACTGTCCCGAATGGATGCGATGTGTCAAAAACCGTTGGGCTATTGACTCCTTCAGAGATTAGGTGTTTTAATAATTTTACATGATATCAAGCTTATTTTGCTTTAGTTAGTTCTGCTTCGTTTTACAAATGTATAAGATTTTTTAGTTTATAGGCCATTTCTGATAAAGCTTCCTTAGATTCTGCTATTACAGTAGAATAAACTATATTAATAGATGACAAAATAGATCAGGTAACAACAGAATGACTTAGAAAAAGAACACTCATGTTTAGAAATTGTCATTTCAGAATCTAGACTTTTACCCAGTTGAGTTGATATGATGTGTGTCATTCAAATAATTTTGAATTTGTCTAAATATAATTCTACCAATCAACAGTTTTCCAAAGCATCACACTCGCTACAGAGGCCTATCTTCTTCTCGTAAAGCATTCTGGTGCCATCACTGCTATAGGTAACCGGTGCACATGTACCTAGCCATCCATATGAGGTAAATCAGACAAACTTATGTTATCACAGAAAGGTTTAGTCTCATTTTTGCTAGCTTTTCCAATGTTGAAAATGGATCAACATGGTTAGAACTCTGACTGGTCAATGACTAGGGAGTAGGGTGTGATGGGTTCCTGTTTTGTCTTTCCACAAAACGTTGTTAGTAGGTACTACTTCTAGCTTGGGACACTCCACAAGGTTACTTAGCTTTTGTCAAATTCGCACAGGTATTTTTACTCTCATATTCTCTCTCATATTTAACATGTCAATTATGAAAGCCAACTTTTTGCTTTCTGTCTGATATGTCACAGGTCTTGCTATAAGCAGTTCTAACATTATTTGTAAGTAGTCATAGTGTTTTTGTTCATATATAATATGTTTATTAAAGTCTAGATTTGCACAACATTTTCAAATACTTATTTATGAGAAGTAGTATTTATGACTGTAAAGCCAAGAATTGACTTTTGTTATGTGGTAGCTAATTGAGAACTTGGTCATTACCAATGAATGCTGTATTACATTCATTCTAGACCTACTCAACCTACATATTCAACATGAAATAATTACACTATTGTTTTTAGAGTGGAATGTGTTTATGACTGGGTTATTTTCCTGGTTGACATAAATGTAACTGGAATTTACACTTTACAAAGTAATATTTACACTGTATTTGAACAACCTCTTAGCAGATGAACTGTGTCTATCAAGAAATGTCTTCAAATAGCTATCATTTTGCAATCATTAATACTCCTGTACCAAACAGCCCAATTCATTTTCCTATCTGTATTATTAATTATAAAATAAATAGTGGAACTTATTCCATAAGTTATAGTCAACTGTGGTCACTCATAGTAACAAGCCTGAGAAGATTACTACTGACACTTTATTGGTGTGTTTTATCTTTACAGCAGAGATAAGCCTTACTCTGGTTCAGCAAGTATACAATGACGTTAGTATATTGAATCTTTCCTTTAGAACATGTAATGTTTAAACATTGACACCATAACTGTAATGTGTCAATGTAATGTAATTCATGCATTATAACATATCATTATGGGTAAAACAAAGTGTGGGAAAGTGTTGTTCCCTCTATACTCTAAACACTGAATAACATTATTGTAATCAGGCTGTCATGAGATAACATTAATACTACTTCACACCTTTCTGCTTTAGCTGCTACTTGTCCCTGGAATACTGTGATAGTGTGGAAAACACTTTTCATTTTATTAGATTAATACAATAGCTACCTGTGCCTAGAACTCACTTTATGAACGCATGTTTTTGGTTTGTTTTTGTTTTATGTGTGTGTGTTTGTGGGGGAATGAACGGTGTTGTATTTGAGCTGCTTGAATGGTGCCTTGATATCTACTACACAATATGGATATATAAAATCATATGTGTAATCCAAGGTTTACTGTATGTTTCCCACAAACTATCATTGTTGTGATTTTAAACAGTCGCTGTATTTCAACACACAGATGACACTACTACTAATAATAATAATAAGGAAAAGGTGTCTGAGATGTCAGTTGTGTGGAGGTCAGTTGTTTTAGATCAGTTTGAAAAGGTGGGTTTTGAGTTTAGGTTGGGAGTGAGTCTGACAAGAGGAAGGAGTTGGTCCTATGACTTGACCCATCTCGATTTAATATAATGTAACATTGTTCTTAGATGGTAAAAACAGCAATCCCTAGGGCAGATCTCTAACAAATACATCATTGGCCTGATATATATGGATAAATTGAGAACACACATGTGCTACAACCCAGTCTTGAGACAATATGGGGCAGACCAATCACCAAAGCTACGTCTGTGAAGACAAATAATCAAATTATCCTAATGGTGACATAAACATGCATTATAATGTCAGGATAGCAACATCAACCATAAATATCTGGTCATATTCATATGTAAGGTTTCTTGTGTTAAACCTGCTATGGTTCTGACATGTTTCGAACTTACCCCTCACTTTATCAAAGGCATGTGACAAGTGCCATGCGACAAGGAAGAGCAGTGGAGAGGCTGTGGATGAAAACTGCGTAAATAAGTAGGTTTAATAAAGGAAAATTTTATTTAACCAGTTTAAACAACACCTTGGGTTACTCTGTAGGTGCATTAAACTTAAACTGTTCATTGGTATAGGCTATAGTTACACTGTGTAATTACTGCTTAAGTATTCTACCCTCTAAAGCAAAAGTTTCAGTGTGACAGTTCAATTATTCTTCTTTCATTCTCTGAGAGGATGGCTGAAGGAAGAAAGGTTTGGCTGAAAGAAACAGGGGTGAAAGGAGCACTGATTCAGGAGAAGACAAGTACAAAAGAGCAGATGTGAGCTTAGTTGATGTTGAGAACCTCAGCATACAGAACAGCAATAGAGTGAAGAGGCTGAGCAGCCAGAGAGGCATTGAGACAGAGCAACAGGAGATCTTCACAGAGGCAATAAAACCAGAGACCAAGAGAGCGGGAGAGAGAGGAAAGCAAGGGGAGGGTGGGAGCAGGAGAGGGAGGGACAGGAGGGTGTGTTCATGTACAAACCACCCTCCTTAGTGATAGTGAGATCTTCTCAGACATACGCTATTCAAAAGTTGGAGCAAAGTCACTCAGGTTAGCAGCCACTCCAACAGCCTTCCACGCAGGCACTAAATATACACTCCATCCATTACTTACTCATTCACTTCCTCACTCATTCAGTCCAAATCTCACCAGTCTCAACTGTCAGAAAGAAGATACAGAAATACAGGAATCTTGTTGTGTCTCACCTCAACCAACATGTGGATTTTGCTGCTTGGATTCACCTATGGATTGGTAGCCTCCTCTTGGGCAAGCTCTATTCAAGGTGAGAGGATGCAATAAAAGAGCAAAACTTGTTTTAGCTATAAGCAAAATAATGATTTTTAAAATGTATTTATGCTTATTTTTGCTTATTGATGTTTTATGGTTAGTAGCATTTAGAAATCATTGTTAGATTATTTGTATTCTAAAGTGTGTGTATGTGAGTGTGTGGATGCCGGCAAGGCAGAATACGCTGCATCTGGCAGACAGAGCAGACAAAGGAGACGGCTGCATGCTCACCAGCCAGAGACAGAACCAGACGGAAAGAGAGAGAGAGAGAGAGAGAGAGAGAGCGAGAGAGAAAGACAAGCAGAGACACAAACATCCTGTGTGATAAAGGCAGAAATCATAAAATATTTAATTTTCGTGTTTTTAATTTTTTTGTTATATTTTTAATAATATAGATTGATTATTTAATAATATAATTTGCAGCAGTTATAAAATAATTTACCACCTCCTCACCAGCTGTTGATGGTGCTTCAGATTTTTTAACGTATATCAGTACTGAGCTTACTTTCTTTTTGATAAAGGGCTTCTAGCTTGGCTCTCAGTGTGTCACTGCTGGCAAGATGTAAATTTCTGCCACTGCAAGTGCAAGCATAAATGATAGGTTGGGATTTGGATGTTTAAGGTTTTGTACATGCCTCGTTTCAAAGTGAAAATGGAAAATAGAAAGTGTGAGATAGACAGAGAATACCAAGCTGGCAGACAGATCACAACCTTCAAGGTGAGTTGTGAAAATGAGCTTGGTATTGAGATTTCCCCTGGGGAACATGTGCCCCACTGCTCTATATCCACAGTACTATGAGACAGCCATGGAGCTCAGATCAGATTGAGCCAGCCAACATAATCTTCATATTTACAAGCTTTAAACTTAAATCATGTGAATAGCTTTAAATGGTTTTGGTGAGTCTATCAGTCATATCCATGACTTTTTTGTAATTTGGGTTTGAAAGAAACACACCTTTGGCATACCTTGAGCCCCAATAAGCACAAACACAGATCAAATAGGTGTGTGCCAGTGGTCATGTTCTAGGTTAGTAGATGCTGTGGCTTTGGTGTTTTTCAGAGTCCGAGTACACATTTTTTTCTCATTAACAGACAAGGCAGAGAATGACTAGCTTTCCCAAATGCTTTGTACAATCTATTGTCATGTGACCTTGATTTGGATCGGCAAGGACATTTGAAGAAAAACAAACAAGGAAACATTGAGATTGCTACATATAAATGCTGATTTCTCTTCTTCCACAAAATAAGTGTCAATTTGGGTTTTTCCTTCATAAATAAATGTTAAGGCCTACCTCAAGAACCTCTGTTTCCTCATGGTGACAGACACAGAAATTGTTTATGTTTGCACCTTATTGACCCTGATTTTTTACATTTACATTTTTTCTCTTTTTTCCAACTTTCCATGTTCTACCCACGCTAGTTGCTCAGTGACAGCATAATGAGCAGTTTGTGGTTTGGGGTGACATATTACTTATTATATTACTTTATTATATTACTTATTACTAGTTCATGCATATACACCTCTTTTTAACTTTTACCCTTGATGACTTAGTGAAGACCTGTAGTCATATGGTGTATTTAAGAATATTTGATTATTTAGTTAAGACTAAATGGCCTCCGCCCAGCTTAACTCCAGCAGGTGGCTCAGCCATTTCAATGTTTGACCAGAGTCGCACTCTATGGTATGTGCAGAACAGGGAATGGTCAGTATACACACAGGCACACATACTGCAGAGCGGACCTTCACGCTACCCACAGCATCACATTTCAAGTCAAAGAAGGCCACGTGGTCTTGACTAAAGCCTCACAAAGAGTACTTGTGCATGGCTGAGAGTCATCTGCCATT
Organism: Parotocinclus haroldoi; assembly: GCA_034779995.1. Lineage (NCBI taxonomy): Eukaryota > Metazoa > Chordata > Actinopteri > Siluriformes > Loricariidae > Parotocinclus > Parotocinclus haroldoi. Next base: position 22,232 of record JAUZST010039875.1, read on the forward strand.
CTTCTGCTTTTCTATGTGCTACTGATATGGTGTCTATATTTTGTGTTTGAATTTGCTACAGAACTAAATATTATATTTTGCTTTTAGAACAATGCTTTTTCAAAACTGTTCAAGCAGAACCTTGAGGCTAAAAAATGTCCAAACGTCAGTTGTTGCAGTTAGTGAGGAACAAATCATTGCCAGCATTGCCAACCTACCACTGATGGGCCTTGAGCAAGGTCCACATTTTGTTGGATTGTACATTGTAAAACTATATAAAATTGTAAATTGCTTAGGATAAGAGCATCTACTAAATTACTAAACTGAAAAAAAGTAAGATGGGATGAGTGAAAGGCAACAAATATATGTTTATATCAACCCTGCTACTGTTAAACTAAATTTAGCAGCGAATTCAGTAGAGCTGCTCTCAAAATAAAACCTCACACGACAAAAGGGAGGATTAACGAATCCAAGGATATGAGAAAAAGATTTGCAGAAACATGTAGAACTTGATAAAGTCTTTGTGTCCACTAGGAAAAACAGTGAACAAATATGAGTGACACAACTGAGTGCTCTCTCAGTTATTCATTCCTTCATTCCCTCATTCATTCATTGTCTTATCCACTTATCCTAGTCAGGGTCACAGGAGAGCTGGTGTCTAGCTGGCAGCACAGGGTGCAAGGCAGAAACAGCCATAGTGCCAATCTATCGTAGGGCACATACACTCACGCACTCATACACACATTCATACACTAAGGGCAGTTTGAAAACACCAATTAACCTAACATGTATGTCTATGGAATGTGGGTGGAAACCGGAGTAAACACATACAAGCACATGAAGGAAAAAAAACTCCACACAGGTGGAGCCCCAGGGTCGGAATCAAATCGGGGATCTCTGAGCTATGGAGTTTTTTTGTGTCATAAAAAAGGAAGAACATTATTGTCTTTAATAATGACATTCTATTATTAGATAAAGAACAAATTACATTTCATGTGTTATGGAGTAACTCTAAAGAGGTTACAAATAGTATATAGTTCCACCCATAATGTAGCATTATAACTTCCCTACTAGTTTTTTAGTATTCCCCTCCCTATAGCTCATACATGCTTTATTTAGAAATTCATTCAGCCAAACAAGGGTCAATCTATTCCAGGGAACATGCAAAGCAAGTGCATACAAACACTACACTACAAACTTAATGTTCTCTTTGCAATGTGGAAGTCCACATTCCCACAAAGACACGATGAAAACATACAAGCTCCATACAGGTAGAGTCAAGATCAGGAACTGAACTAGGAATCTCTGGAGCTTTGAGGTACTTTGTTGCCTTTCACCAATCCCATCTTACATTTTTTTCAGTTTAGTAATTTAGTAGATGCTCTTATTCTAAGCAATTTACAATTTTATATAATTTTGCAATGTACAATTAAATGTCATGATTCGACAATTCATTGCCCATTAGGTCCCAGTCAGTTTCCATTAAATGGCACTGATTTTTTTATTGTTTTGTAAAACCTCATCAAACCTAACATTGCAATTTAAATGTCATCAAGCATCAGCGTTTGCTGTTTTACCCTATTCTACCAAAATGTGTAACCACGTGCAAGTGAATCTCTTTGCTTCTTTCCATTTCCATTTTCTAATTATTCTGTCTTTTTGTGTCTTAGTCTTTTACTCATTGAACATAGTTTGCCTCTAGTTGATTACATTAGTCTATGTTTAAACTGATCTTAACTGAATGAAGGGGATCTCATATTTCAGCAAAAATGTATCTGCTGGACTGCTGTTAAACCTTTGAAATACATTTAAAGCTCTGTGGCTCCTGCTCTTAGTTCCTTCCCCTCCTTTCTCTCCTCTTTTCTCATTTTACTATTCTGTGTAGGCAGTCATTCCAAACACTTTAGCCATTTCCAGATCCAGAAGTCCTTTAAAAGGGCTAAAGCAAATGTGAATATTTTAATCCTGAGAACCTTAAAAGGTAATGGATGACTCATGAAAAGGGAAATGACTTATTTGTATTATTTGAGAATCCACTTCTGTGTACGACACTGCTTGATACAAGTGTCCTTTAGAAACAATGGACAAGAGGTGTCAGAGTCCTTCAGGTGGCTTTACTTGGCTGCATTAGATCAGAGAGTGATCTACAGTTTCACTATACTACTACACTAAGTAGAAGACTGTCGTAAAAACAATGAATGAATGCCACTCATTAGTGCGAACCTCAGCAGGCATAACATTGAACCATGCCAATGAATCATTATTCACTTTTCCCTTTTGCTGGTGTAGTTGAATTATTTAATTATTAGTGACACATTTTCTAACATATCACGGAACGACAGGTTGAATGATACCTTATCTAGGCTTCATCTTCACTTCACTTCAGAATTCAGTACCAGGTTATGACAATACTGGTCAGATTTGTTCATAACATCTAGCACACATCTTTTAAGCTGACGTAAAATCTGTCCTGATCTTTTGTGTCTTTTTGCTGTGCTACTATTTGTAACTAGAACACCACAAGGCAACGTTATATAGACCCTACCTAGAGCAGGTGTATTTTCTGGCAGGCAATCCACAGACAACACCATGCCTGCTTTCTTTCTTTTCACATCATTTGTTTACTAACGACATCCCAGCAACAATGGCTGCTTTTGGCAGTGCATTTGAACTAGCAGGAATCAGCACATTGTGAAAACCAGCTTGACTACCAGTTTTGCAAGTTAATGCAGATACCTTGGATTGGGATACTCCAATTTTTTTTCCCTGGTCTTTGAAGTGACTCTGCAGGCCTAGATGCTAGGCTCTTTTTCTAAGACTGTGTTATGTATGGATTTATTCTGAACAAGAGAGAGAATACCCCAACCGTCACCAACCGCCACACAAACACACCTTCCTCTTTTAGTTCCTGGTCTGTGCTGTTTCAGTAGGCCAGCCAGGGTAAACGGTATGGCTTGGATGTATTTCCACTTCTGACTGCAATTAAAAACTGATTTGATTTATTGAATGCCATAGGTGTTGTTGCTGTTGTAGATGTCAGCTAACTGACAGGCTGAATTATTCCAAATACTGAACATGACTTATATGTAATGTAATGCATTTGAAATAGATGGGCTCCAGGATTGTGGATAAAAAAATATATTACTGTAAAATCGTTTCTTCACCCTACTGCATACGTTCTGTCAAACTAATATCATTATGGATATACTTTGGAATGGGTTTAATATAAGATAATTCAAGTGAATTGCAAAAATCAAACAAACAAATAAATTAAATAAACAAATAAATGATGCTAATGTTTCTGATTATTAGAGATGAAGCTTTGGCTCTGTGGGCAAAGGACAGGACATAAGCCTGTTGCAGGGCTGGCAAGGGTCACTCTTGCAGCACTGGTACCCTGTTTAACCTTAGATACAATTAATATTGTCTGTATGTTATGTCCAATCCTCCTGTAAGGCACAGGCTGGATGCAAACCCTGGCCCCTGCAGTGGTGGGCATTACTGTACCATCCAAGCATCTAATGGTATTTCAAAGTGGACAATTTTAAGATATATTCCTAAGCTACTTTTGATATTTCTACATCATAAAAATACTTTTTGACTATCTTATTCTGTTGTTCTGTTTGCATAAAGTGATGTTCAGATCACATCTATGTATTAATGCCTATAAATACTACTGGGTGGCACAGTGCAGTAGTGATTAGTGAGGTCACATCACAGCTTCGCTCTCCCTGGTTTGATGCTGAGCTCAGACAGATCTGTGTGGATTTTTTTTATGTTATCCTTGCATCTGTTTGTGTTTCTTCTGGACACTCCAATTGCCTCTGATGCTTCAAAGACATGTGTACGGTCAACTGGTTCTTTAAATTGTCCTAATTTGTGTGTGTGTTGCAATGGACTGGCACCCTTTACGGTTTGGCTTCCACCTTGTGCCATGTGCAGATTAGGTGAGTTTAAAAATAAAAGCCTGGCAATTACAGCATTTAAATGTCCTAATCTAGACAAATGTCAATTTAATAAGTTTAAGGTTTACGGTTTAAGTTCAAGATTTGAACTCCTAACCTTATATTTAGTAGTCCAGACTACTAAGTATTGTCCTGAATAACATAACATATAAACTGTAAATTAATAGTAATTAGAGAAGCCAGTCTGTAGACTTATTCAGAAGACCTGATTGACAGCTGGTTGTGATGTTCCAGCAAACAGAAAATGCACTGTCCAATAAACAGCAATTTGTGTTTTTTTCTGTGCTTAACACATCAATCCATAGTCCCATTACTGCTAGTGAAGTGTGTGTGCTCAGATATGGCTCATAAATACGCACTAAAATTTGTTTGTTCAGCAAGTATTCGTGTTTTCTTCCTATTAAATCAGTGAGTAAATGATCGTGCAATAGACACCTTGGCCTCACTGGTTTTACGAGTTAAAACTAATAACTAAGGAAGAATCATTAGAATAATTTAATCATATTGGGAACCTGAAATATGAAAAAAACCTTTTAGTAGGCCAGTACTTAAAAGACTAGCAATATGTAATATAAAACCTTTGTTGAAAACACTTTGAGAACATGCAATGAATTAATTAAATCACTGAAGTGTTTAAGTAGTTTCTTGACGTGAATCGTACTGAGGAAATTCAAGTCACATACTTCTCTTAATGTTATTTGCATCACCATGGTAGCTAGCTGTCAAAAGCTGATGATAAAAGCACTATTGCACCAGTATTTCCTGTTTGTGTGTGTGTGTGTGTGTGTGTGTGTGTGTGTGTGTGTGTGTGTGTGTGTGTGTGTGTGTGTGTGTGT